>APFE030918779.1:92390-153898 GCA_000404065.3 Pinus taeda
AAAAATATAAAGGAAAAAACTAAATAAGAAAGGAATAAATAGTTAAAATTATGGATGAAGCTGACATGTTGCATTGGTAAAAATAAGAAAAAGAGTCATATTAAAATAAATGAAAACTATTTATACACATGCCCATTATTAGAAATATTTAAAAATATTAAAAAACAGTTAAAATTATGTTTTGGTCTTTAATTTCATTTATGTATTTTTAAGCACCACAATGCCTTACTGAGTTTAATCTCGCCCCTCCCTATTACTTAGCTCAACGACCACAAAAAAATTGATATGAATGCTAAAAAGTAATGTAAATAACTTAACTCTAAATTTAAAAAATGAGAATTAAAAAAAAAATGATAGGAATGTTAAAAAGTAATGTAAATAACTTAACTCTAAATTTTAAAAATGAGAATTTAAAAAGCAATGAATCATCATTAAAAAATAATAAAAAAAAAATTACGACCATTATAATAAAATAAATGGGCATATATTCATCTTCATTCCAAATTTATCAAGTTTTAAGCTAAGATATATTTATGCTACTTGTAAGCTTTGCTAATGCACAATCATGTTCGAGTTACAATCAAATTACTTTCATTGTATTATACAAATCAATTTCATATCTTTCCTCTTATTTGATTAAGTATAATTTTAATGACTCATTATGTGAAAGTAATTATATTTCAACTTGTTCTTGATGGGGGTGACAAATTGGGCTAATGAAGTTATGCATGGGTATTCATGACTACCACCTCACTGTTGGTGCGAGGATCGACCTCCCCATCCTCTCACGTCATCTTGTGTACAAGAGGCGTTATTGTTGTTTGTGCGAAATCTCCATCAACCTCGAAGCAACTGACAAGAGGCGACCGTCGAAGGTTTATGGAGAGTGGTGTGGTCTTCTGCTAGGAATCTGAGCATAGTATCATTTTGGAGAGAGTAGATCGAGTTTTGGGCACACGAATAGACAATATAGAGGGCACCTTGTATGGGAAAGGTGGCGACTTCGTCACTGACATCCCCTCCCTAGCTTTCGAGTCAGTAACTTGGGTAATTTCCTTGTTGGTGTGTGGTCTTTGGTTTTTTTGAGTGGGAGAGGATTTGGGCCTCTAGTTCTAAAATTCATTCAAAGGTCCTGCTGTGGGTGGGTGGGTTCTCCTCTAAGTCGGGGCGAAATTTGGCTCACCGTCTTCATTAGTTCTTTCAAGGGGTTTTACAAGGTTAAGCGATTTATGTGGCGCAAGTGTATTGAGTTTAGATGTTCTAGCCAATGGTCGACTTACAAAGGGTCGAGGACGACGAATCGCGAGTCCAACTCCTTGTTGCTGGTTGGAAATTGTGGTCCCTTGCTCTTCTCATGGATTGGCTATATGTGGTCCTACCGGCGTGGGTGGGGCTATTCTCTACAGTTGAAGTTGTATTCAGTGTAGTATTTTGCTGGTTAGCTCTGTCCCTTCTCAGCGCTGCAGATTCTGCCATATTGCGCCTTGTACCTTGTATTACCTATTCTTCTTCTAAGTCGATGCATAATTCAGATGGTCAGGGAGGACGAGGGTCTCCCTTGCAAGTGGCAGTGGTGACCACTGGGTCCGGCAGGGGCAATAGAAATGTTGGTCGTTCAGGTCAGGCAATATTTGGGGCTTGTGGTGGCTTAGCAATGGACCGTGGGGGTCACATCTCGTGGACTCAACAACGGGGTGGAGCAATGTGCCATAGACGCACAAGTCGACAGGGGAAGATGAGTCGTTTGGGGCGCAGATAGAGACAATAATGTCAATGTTATTTGGAAAATTGTCAGGATTTGATTCAGTTGGTACTAGAACGCCTAGAAACCTCAGAGTAGGTGCGATAGGAAGAGCATGCAGAACTTATTGCCACATTAAACAAAATGCATTACTTCCAGTGCCATGTCTAAGAGCATGTCGTGCTAGTCTAGCGAAGTCAAAATATGTTGTTCGAGAAGGTGGAGAAGTTGGAGTCATGGATGGCGCACTTCGAAGAGTACGTCCAATGTTCCTTCTATCCTTCTCCTCTTCGAGGGACAACATAAACAACCTAACTTCCATTACTTCAGATGAATCGCATGGTTACATGTGTTTTACTTGTTTTATGTGTCTATTGGTGCTTTTGGCCTCCTAAGTTGCGGATTGTGTCTCTAGTTGTATTCCTGTTTCTTTGCCATATGTTGATCACGATAGTCAAGAAACTCGGTTGGAGTGAGACTACCTGAATTTTGCTACTAATGTACCTCTTTGTGATGAATGAATATAATCTTGATTTACAATTTTTTTTTTTTATTTCAACATGGTTAGAAGATGTTTGATTTTACATAATTTAAATGATTGTTACATAGATTTGACACTCTCTTCTTCCACATTAAAATTATCCAAAGGCATGACCCTAGACCACATTGGGTATGACTAATTGTTATAAGGTTGGAAGGATATATTTCATGCCCGTGGGTGACTTGATCTTTGCTAAGTCATAAATTTTTATTATACCATTTAATGAAGATTGCATTTTGATATGAAAGTTAATATCATGAAACGATAAAATGAAATTAAAAATATGGAATTATATATAATAATAATAATAATAATTCTCCCCGGATGCGGGTGAATAAGGCAGCATTAACGATGACAAGACGGGGGTGGGGCGAGGCAGCACGACACCTGCCCACCTAGTACGTTATGTTAAATACCAATAAGTGGTTAGGCATTTGGCATATGTGCAAGGCTGGTTACAGTGGATATCAGTCAGGTGGCCAAGGTTCGTTATCCATGTCCTCTGTGATGGCTTTCCCCTCCGCATGCTTCAACCTGCGAGTGATGATGGTAGTCTTCAATGCTGCAATTATGGTAGGAGCTTCTCGAGATATGCCTGGAAGGTTTAAAGTAGGGCTCTGCTTTGATCTAAGCCTGGGTTATGTCCGCAGTCTCTTGGCATTCTTCCGGAACTGTTTGTCTGAAACTTCGCTCGGTCATTTCAGGGCATCTTTAGCTGCTCCTCTCTCTTCTCTGGGGGGTCATTTACCACATTCTGGAGGTTTTAGTGTTGGTTCGTCACTACCTGGTAATTGGTCTGGCCTTAAGCTTAGATAGGGGGGTCCTGAATCGAGCGTTCATCGCCTCTGTTCGTCTATTTAGCATTGTGGTCTCGGGTTTCGTCTATGATACCGGGTGGTGGGATATAGGTACTGTCAATTCTGTGCACAATTTGGTTCTATTGGTGAAAGGTTTCAGTAAGTCCCCTCCCTGGTCCTCGTGTCTGTGTGGCTTTACTCGGCTAGCCGCTGCTCTGCCCGTTCGTTATCTTATCAGCGCTCCCTCTGAGATGGCTCGACTTCGACAACGAATGGGATACTGAAGAGGTCAACCTCGGCGCGCTCCGTCAAGCCCGTCCTCGGACTCGCCTGCCCCTCCAGTGATCTGCTTGCGGGTCGCTACCCTTGCACCCGAAGTGGAAGAGGGCGCTATCGTGCCTCCAGTAGCCACCGGGGGCCTCCATCCTCGTCTGGTACTGCTATCTTCTCTTTCAATAGTTCCTTGCATCGGCCTCGGATAACGGCTCACATAACTGTGGTTTTCCATGAGACTCCTCAGATGGAGGACTCAGACTCTCATCCGGGAGGTTCGGGGACCGTTTCTGGACCTTCTCCGTCTACTCAGTTGAGAATTGGTGTGGGGCCTCAGCAGGCTCCAACTGCCCCTGGATGCAGCACTCAGGACGAGGAAATGGTGCCAATCGACCCCGACCCCTCTGAGCAGATCGCGGCTCCAGCCATGGATGAGCCAGAAATGGGATGGTGTCGCATTGTGGAAGAACCACAGGATGGTTAGTGTGTTCGCGTGGGCATTGTTTTTGGATAAGCTATGACAATTTCCGGGCAAGTCTGTTATGCAAATTATGTGGTGGTTTTGTATGTGTTTTTTGATGGTTTTGCTGACCATGGAGCACCAGAAGAGTATCCTCCCGGTCCTCTGCGTGGGTTCAGATCTCTGTACTCTTACTTGCTTTTCCTGATAGCTCTGCATAGTATCAGAGCAGTGTACTGACTTCGGTCTTATTGTAAATATTCCTCTTCTTTGTTAATAGAATTAGTTTTACTTAGAAAAAGAAATAATAATAATAATTCTTCATTGAAAACTTAATGATAAAGATGAATTGCAGTGAAATTTTGGTTCTAAATAAGATCTTATGAGGAGGAATTGACTAGTTAATTATAAAAAACACCATTATATATATGAGAAAAGTTGTATGCATTAAAAAACATATATAATTTTCTAATTTAAATAATGTCTGTATTCAGGCTTGTGTGAATCATAATGAATCCTAATGATAAACCGCACTTGTTGGTTCGAAATGCGTTTGCTAAAATTTTTCTTATTTGATTTGAATCAAAGAAATAATATCTGTTTTATAAAAAAAATTGATAATAGTAATAATGATAACACTATGATATCTATTAATAAATTTAGTTGTCAATAACACTATTATTATTGCTTACAATTTACAAACTTTTTCTCCCTATATATAAAATTAAATAATTAACTATTATTTAAAGAAAAAACTTCTTGTCTTAAATAATTTGCTAATAACTCATAAAAAAATTTCCACTTCTACCCAAATATATTTGAGTATTCCACGACAAATATGTAGAAAAATAAACTTAGACCCACTAATGGAAGATTCTACCACTATTTATTTATTTATTATTATTATTATTTTTTTTACGTTAAAAAAAATCTCATTATAAAACAACCTCCTAAAGAAATTGATTATTGGTTTAATTCCCCACGCGCAATGCATTACATGGGCATAAATGCAACATTTACCAATTAATTATTGATTTAATTCCCCTCGCGCCATGCATTACATGGGCATAAATGCAACAATTTTCTACCGAATTATTTGATGAAAAAAAAGGTGCAAAAAGGTGTTGAGGCACACATGCAACATTTGCTTCATAATTATTTGATGAAAAAAAAGAGAGTCCAAAATGGCGTTGAGGGACTGTATAATCTCGCTTTAGTACAGCCAGCCGTCAAATCATCGACATAATTTATTTGCTTCAAAACACCGATCAGCGATCCTCACAACAGGTGGCAGATCGTATGGGCGACCGGCAATAGCCAGTGGAGTATGCCGTGGTCACTGCCTTTGTCCGTCACTGCTGTATATTAATCGGGAGGCCTGGTTGACGAGCTGGTTTTTTCTTGTATTTTCAGTCGGACGGAACGCTGAGGTTCGTAAACAATTTTCTGGCAGAGTTGATGACGTATTGGGTAAGGTATCTTGCTTGAGTGTATGCTTTTTCCTCTTTCTGCGTTAAATTCTTGAAAAATTATTTCAGCATTAAGCTATTTTCATTTAGGCCGTGTAGCATTTGTTTTTGCTGAATCATTTTGAAGCGTTCTTGCTCGATTTGGTTGCTTCTTTATATCTGTTTCAAGCGGCTGTGAAATTCTCGCCATCCTTTTCCCCATTCTGTAGCATTTGGAGTACCTTGGAGGTTTTTCCACTGCAGTAGCCGTTTTTTTTGAAAATGCAGAGAATTCTGCCTTGGATATAGTCCAAACCTTCCCCTGCATTTGTGAATGCCGGGTTTCTTTTCTATTTTCTTTTTATTTCGTTAGTGTTTTGCAGTTAACGCACTGCAATTGGACCCCGGACAACCCCGGTAGGTTGGCTTACCTTTCAACGGCTACATGACAGTACCACCCTGTGTCTTCCCCATCAGCTTCATTCTTGCTTGCTTTGTCTTGCGATACTCGTTAAGGTAATCCGCAAAAACAGACAAGAAAGCTTCAAATATTAAACTATCTTATGAGATATTTTAGGCTTCATTGTTATCTCAAAAAATTGTTAATAAATCGATTATGAGTAGGAAAATGTAGTTTAGTGTTTCAGCATTTTATTCCAACATTGATTCCTTCTGTTTCAGATTGTCGGATATGGTGTGTGGGCGAAGCCCTATTTAAGGTTCCGTCCATAATATTTCCGAATCACGAAAGAGTGGGTCTGTGTACTTAAGCACCACAGATCTTTCATGTGAGTCCCTAACATCCACTCAAGCCAACACACGTCATAAGCATCCAACAATTTATCTTGCTTACGAGCTTTTTCTGCAGCAAGGTGCTAATAAGGACTTCTAGCTAGTAAAAGAGCTTGGAAGGACCTTTCAACTAACAATGTGAAGAACTGCAATCTCTGTTTAGCGCTTGTGAATTCTTGATTGGAGTTGCATCTGGTGCGTAAGTGGTGGCTCCTTCCAAGTGACTTTGCCGTAAGCCTTAAGAAATCAACTGAAAGCTTAGTTCCCATAGAAATTGAAGCACTCAATGCTCTGCTATGTACCATACGAAAATGCTGTCGAATAGAGTTTACACACGTACTCTGATTTAATCAAAGCTTCGTATTTGTTCTCACTCTCCTGATCTCCATTCCTAAGATATATTTTGTAGCTCTAAGTCCTTCATATCAAATTGTGCTGAAAGTGAAACTTTAAATCATGAATCACACCTTTACTCTTACCAAAGAATAACACATCATCTACATATAGAGTGATAACAAGGAAATTACCACAACATCATCTACATGTAGAGTGATAACAAGGAAATTACCACAATTTTGTTTGTAAAACATACAGTGATATTATTTGGATCTCAAAAACCCAATCACAATTGCAGGCCTAACAAAGTCTTTGCCCCAATGTTTTTCCTCATTAGGTTCATTAACCATGAGTGGTTGTAGATGTGTTTTGTAATGCACTTGGGATGTTCTACAATGTTTTCTACCCACTCCACTTTGCCTATGCCCTCAAGCATGAGGTATATGCAATGTGCAGCACTTGGAGTCCAAAATATGGTGTTATATTTGGACTCAAGCATCTTTCCAACAAGAACATAGTTTGAGGCATTATTTGTGATGACCTATAGAACAATCTGCTCCCCCACTTCCTTAATAATGTCATTCAAAAGCTCAAATAGAAGGGTTGCATCCTTCACCTTATTAGATGCATCAACTGATCTAAAAAACATGGTCCCTAGAGGGCAAGAAACGAGGAAATTAATGATAGTGGGGTTCTTTCCATTTGTCCATCCATCTGACATGATTGAACAACCCGTTTTGAGCTATGACTCTTTATACTCAGCCAAATACTCATCAATGGAAGAAATCTCTATCTTCAAAAGAGCTCCCTGCAAGTCATGCATAGTAGGGCCTTTGAAGCCCTTTCTTGTAGCTATAATAGAGTCCCACATAGCTTGGTAATAAGGTGAGCGAGCAACATTAAATGGGATATCTGCATCATACCACCATTTACCAATGTATTGAAAAGAATATTCTTTGCATTGTTTTTTCCAATGTTCATCTAAAGTGGGTTGACGACTTGGCTGGGAGGAAGTGGGATTAGAGGTGGTAGTGGTGGCAAAGGATGAGAAGTAACTCTAGATATTCAACCTCTTTGTTCCTTTAGATTGTTGGCCTTGATGAAAAGGCCCAAGAGTAGGAGGAACATAGTGAAAGGGGTGATTGGTGGAAGGGATAAAAGAGGAGTCTTGAATCTCAAAGTTGTCATACCCACTCTCTTTCATGACTTGTAAAATTTCCTTCTTTGCTCTTTCATGGCTTGTAAAATTTCCTTCTTCTTTGCTCTTTCACAACTTGTAAAATTTCATTTTTCTTTGTAATTTCTTCTTGGATAGCCTTCTCCCTAGCCTTATTCTCCTCAAACTTCTCAAACTTGGCGAGGTATTCTGACCTAACATGAACTAACTCTTCTTTTGGTGCATCATGTGGCTTTACTTTGCCTCTTATTCCAGCCAAGTGTTGTTTCAACTTGAGAAGACCCCCACCTCCAATAGATTTATTGCAAAGTTTGCATATCATTTTTCCATCAATCAAATCACAACGAGCCCTTGCATTGTCCTTGGCTTTTGGAGGCATGGTGCCTAGAAATATTTGAAATTTGCAAAGAAATAAGCCATTAAAAAAAATTTGCAGCCAAGAAAAATGGAAGACCTAAGATAAATTTGGGGAAAAATCGGCATATTTAACCTACAAAATTTGATAGCAAGAACTAGAGATTTGATAACAATGTAGCATAGAACACATAAAAAATTAAATACATGGACAACATTGAAATATGGATTTTTTCAAGTGAAAATCCTTATTTGGAAATGCAAACTAGCTTCCTTAACATCCTCTTAAAGATGCCAAGTCTACTAACAACTCCAAACTATCTCCAAAATAGCTCCAAGTCCAACTCCAAGCCTCCAAGATGACTACTTAGCCAAAACTCAACACTCTCCAAGCTTGCAATAAAACTCACAAAAACTCCAAATGAGATGCGTGAGGCAAATGAGAGGGGAGACCTCCTTTTATTGGCTTGGAGGGGGTGTTTTTGGAGGGAAACAACCCTTAGTTTCCCTCCATACCACCTTAGTGGCCACAAAAAAGCTTCTTGGTGGGTTCGTAGTCGATGCGGTAATGAACTGGCCGATTTACCCATAAACCGATTGGTTCTGTCATAAACTGGCTGGTTAGGCCTGATTTTTGTGAAAAATCGGCGAAGTTGCCCCTTGGACTGGGTTTTATGCCTGACCTAGCTAGTTTGACTGGTTTTTGTTTCAGACCGATTGGTTTTTAAAACTATGCATGAGAGCATGATGTGTAAGATATAACAGTGGATGCCCCCTTAAGGCAGGGCAGTTCATCGCCCACCAGGGGTTGGGACAATCATTGGTTGTAAGGGGGCGATATGAGGTTCCCTAAGAACTAGGGTGATGGCCATAATGATAGGGGTAGAGCTCATGTTTGACTTTTGTCCACGTGCTGAATTTGTATGTTCCAACCATTTTAGCATTTTTGTGGTACATTTCCTGTTGAGAGTGGCCAAATTATGCTTTTTCCTTTCTTTTTAGTTGCACAACCTTTGGGGAATCGTTCTAAGCTCGACCTAAAGTGTGGACAAGGGGAGGGGGAACCTAATTCCCTCGTGGAACTAATGGACAAATGTGGACCCTGATGGGAAATATGGTGAAAGGGTTTACAATGAGTGGAAGGGAGTGATGTATATGGTGTCGGGAACTGAGACCAAATCAAGGTTTCCCATGTAGTGCCACTCCTAAAGCTAGTAACCAATAAAGGAGATCCCATAGGACTAAGATAAAAGGTTAACCATCAAATTAGACAGAAGAGACAAGAGTACAAACCAAGCCCACTTTTTCCGTCGAATCCCCCCATTAATCCATGCCCAAAAAATGTCCATGATAAGTAAACAAAAATACCTAACTACACATTGAAAAATCCATACCTCTGAGGTTGGCTGAGGATCATCTAGGAGATTTTTTTTTTTCTCTAATGGATATCACCCACAAGTGGTGGGTAACAACTACTAGCTTTAGGAGTGGAACAACATGGGAAATCCCGATTTTGGTTTCGTGGTCTTGCTTTTCGACACCACATACATCACTCCCCTCTGCTCATTATAACCCTTTTCAACATACGTCCCATCCGGGTCCACAAGGAGTTAGCCTACCCCTATCATTGTCCACACTTTGGGTCAAGCTTGGAGCGATGCCTCAGAGGTTAATGTAGCTAAAAAGAAAGTAAAAAGCATAATTTGGCCACTTACAACAATAAGTGTATCATAAAATGCAAAAGATGGTTGGACATACAAATTTAACATGTGGGCAAAAGACAACATGAGCTCTACCCGCTATCATTATGGCCATCACCCTGGTTCCTGGGGCCCCTATAGTGGCCCCCCCTGCATGTTTAAGGAACCCATGATTGTCCCAACCCTTGGTGGGCGTTGAATTGCCCAACCCTAAAGGGTGTATTCACTGTTATATCATTCACATCATGCTTTCATCCCCTGGAGCCTTGAGCAGCTATAAAATAAAAATCAACAAAAGGCAAAACACATATGAAGAAGGGTGGAAAAACAAAGGTCAGGGTAACTCATGTACCATGATTTCTCCCTCCTACATCTATACACCCAAGTGTGGGCTTCCTGTTATCATAGCTACCCTGGTACCATGGCATGTGGTTTGGAGCCTTCCCTTGATTCCCCACTTCGTTCCATCATTATATCACATGACACTTGCCTTATGACGGATGTACCATGGACTTGTCACTCCTGTAGAGGTTGAAACAACCTAATAGGGTCCTTGATTAACCTCCCTCTTGAACTTGGAGGCACCTGTACACTCTAAAACCCATTATAGAAGGGCATGCCACTATGAAGTGTACACTTGGTTCCATGATTTGTAAGCTCATTTGCTCAACTATACTAATGAATTGTTGTACTAGAAGGTGAGGAGACAAATTGGATCTTATACAAGATTGCATGTGGGTCTTTATCTTGGGGTTAGGTTTCCCCATACAGGGTTCAAGCCCTCCATAGGGTCTTAATGGCACTTGTAGGGTAAGCGTTGAGAGCCATGGTCCTCCACTATAACAGAGAGCAGATAGGCACGCCATGAGATCCTTCAAAAACATTTATTGCTTGCTCATGTCCCATTTATTCAATGATGATGATGCACTTGGACCACCTTTCCCAGTTGGTTACAGACTTGCACCACACACATGGCAGTTGATCTAGGGCCCAAATGGGGTTTTGTCTCTCCTAGGGAGACAAGGGAGGGCTTGCATCATTGTTCCAACCCTTACAGAAGGAGCACATGCTTATTTGATTCAGTTGGAAACCCATGAGGATGTTCTCTGTGGCCACCACAGCCACTTGGGAACACCACTGATCATTTGCTTGGAGATCAAGGGGCCACCCCCATCATCACTGTTATTTGAGCCCTCCTATATATTATGGCACTTGAGGGACTTCATTTGGCCTTCCAAAGGCCCTTCTAGATACATTTCTATCATTTCGGCCCTCTTGAGAGGCTAATTATTCTTATTGTGGAGCTATTTGGTGGGCTTGTCACCAAAAGTATTGTTATTTTGCACATTATTTTATTTTAAGGGCATCTTTAGGGTAAATTAGGCCATTCGAATCCCTTGGAGGATTGTATAAACATGAGGGGCATTCTCTCTCATTCATCATCACTGGATTTGTATCTGTTCTGAGAAAAGAACTCAGACCTGCTATTGATGGATGGATTGTATATTTATTGATGCATTGTGATGTTTGGATAATTGCTATCTTATGTTGGAGCTTCATCGTTGCAAATCTAATGGATGGATATTATCTTTTTGTCATGTAAGTGCTCTCTTATGCGAAATTGTTCATGTTTTATCTCTAAAGTATGGAACACTATGCTTTGATTATGTTTGTGCCCTAATTATTGATGCAAAATTCATGAACACGTGTAATGTTGGCTCGTTGTATATGTTACACATCTTGGCAAGAAGATCGGATTATTCCTAGGGGTGGGTAGATACCTTTCACCTTGGAACTCCATAAATTTGAAAGCAAAGTATAAATTCGTTCTTGTGACCTTGTCGCTGTCTCTCTAGGGCTAACAAAGTTGCAATAGGACTCCTTGGTATAGCGAAAATCCTAAAATCAAATTCACTTTGACTCCATTCTCCACAATTGGCTATGCATTGGTATTAATCCTCAGTGATTGTTGATTTTTGGTAGCATCGGATGTGTTCTAAGTCTCAAATTTTGCAAGGAAGCTTAGACACATGCATTCTCCAATACCTAGAAATCGTTTTTGGAAAATCTACACAGAGACAATTTTATTAAAATAATTAATTATTTTTAATGGGACCCTAAGTCTAAATGTAGTAAATTAAAATAATTGATGGGTATTAATCTAAACTGTGGGAGAAACTTCTAGAAGGCGCAGATTAAGTCAATATGATCCTAGCCATTTATTAGGATCTAATCTGGGCTGTTGATTGATCAATGAGAGGATTATAAGAGGAATATTGATTGGCACTTGAAGAACACACCAGAAGCAGATATTCAATTACCCGAGTAAGATCGATTTTTTCACTGGTTAAAGTTAGGCAAGAGAAAATCGAATCAGAGGGAGAGTTGTAGGTGAGAAAGAAAGAGAGGGCATCAACATCAGTCGAGAGTGCAAGGCAAGAAGATGCAGAGCAAGGAGAGATAGCAGGAGTTGTGATGTGGAAAGAGGTAGCACAGAGGCAGGTTGAGGCTGGGACTACGTGGGCAGTTTGACGCTGTGTTAGGCCCCTATACTACTAGTGTAACCCCTTATTGTTATTAGTACAACCCACTTATTATATTGATGTACCCATGTAGTGCCCATATTGTTACTATTGTGCCCCATAGAAGCCCACTATTATTATTATTGTGCCCTTACATTATTATTGTTATGTCGGCTATGGTTATGTTATGACCCCTTAGACTCGTATATATAGAAAGGAGGTCTTTTCATTTGTATCATCCAAGAATTTTTCATTTATGTAATGTAAAGGAGGTTGCCCCCTCGAAGAGGCTGAATTCTAAGTCGTTGATCTCTCTTTTCTATCTTTTCTTGAGTTGGTTTCATAACACGCTGGGCCAGCATGGGAAAATTGACGCAGAAGGATTCAGGGGAAAATGAGTACTTCTCTAGGATCAAATATTTGTCAGGAAGCGTCTGTACATTTTCTCACTTCTGTTTTGTTGGTTGTAACTTGTACATGAGATTTTGCTGAAGAATAATAAAGAAACCCTCATCTGCTGCACTGATTTTCCCACATTGGGTTTTTCCGGGGACGATTGTCCAAAATATTTGTCATTGTGATTGTATTTGTGCCAATATTTTTCTTTGCATTTACTTTCTGCAATATTTTTTAATTGTGAGGGCTGCAGTAGAATTTATTTCAACATTTGTCGTAAGAACACTGTGAATAACTGATTTCTGACTTAATAAGTAGAAGAAATAATATTAATCACTACAGTTGGATTTCTATTTAGAAATTTTCACAGTGATCACCCTAAATTCCTCTCCTTTATTCAAATTTTTTGCCCTAACCCTAAATGGCCTAGCTGGGGCATCCAAAGGATTCCATTAGAGCCATCATCTTGCCCAATGAGTTGGTGAGGAACTGCGTTGGGGTGTCTCCTACATGCCCTTGAAAGTTGAAGCCAATCCAATGGTCGGTTTGCGAGAAACACCAAGCCCTAGCTCCAAAATCGTTTGGTTCTTGGCCTTTCTAGCTTAGTGACATTCAAAGGGATCTATTGTGCTTGAAAATTCAAAGGAAGTTCATCTATTAGTGTTCCCTTCTTCCCCTTTGCTTGACCTAGATTCTTGGTTGAAAATTACACCCTAAATCCTAGGTCTTGTTTGGGTATCCTTGGTCTCTTTCTGGTCCCATTCTTTATATAAAATATCATCTTACAAGAACTTCAATAGAGATCATTCCCTTCTCCTTGGGAAGCTTTGGTCTAGGCATAACCATCAAATTGATCTATCATTTCCTAGGTCTATGCCTTCCTTGAGCCTTTCTTAGAGAGCCCCTTACCTTGCTTCTAATCAAGCAAACCTTATTATTTGAGCCTCTCTGGTGAATGGGCTTTAGAAATCACTATATATCCTATTATTGACTTATACCTCCTTGTGATTTTCTCATATCGAGATTCCTCCCATCGATGAAAGTCCGTAAAGAGCACGAGACATTGATTGAGGTGACAGTGGATCCTTGTCCCATTGTTTCCACTTGATCTAGTAGTAGTCCCTTCAAAACCCCTCTTAGGACCCCTGTTTTGGTGCCGTTGCCGGAGAGGAAGTAGGTCTACCTCCCTTGTGAATCATTGAGGAATTGGTTCATTGATGATGTTATAAGTATTCCTCTAGCGACTCCACAATACCCTTATCAAAATGGAGAACCCTGAAATGCTGGCTTACTAATGGAGAGGTAATGAGTCTCCTCATACTTCTTTCTTTGATAGGGTAGCTAATAAAATGAAATGTAAGTATGAGATTTTCATTCCTTTGAATTTTTCAAATATTCTTAGGGCCCTTCTACATCCTCCCCCAGAAAATCCACACTTGCCAGTATATACCAGAAAAGACGATCCTCAAGAGCATGTCACCAAATTTGAATACCAAGTATGTAACTCAACATATAGTGAAGATGATCGCATGATTTCATCCACCGTGACACTTCAAGGTGATGCTCGAATATGGTATAAAACCTTAAGTCCCTTATCTATTTCGTCATGGGATGACTTTGCGAATACATTCAAAAGGAAATGGTTTCATGAAAGGTATGTGGTGGAATTATATAAAGGTTTTCCTCTCTAGCAAAAGGGACAAGGAAGGACCCATCAAAGAGTTCAACTAGAGATTCAACACCATGGTGCATTAGATCCCTAAAGAGCTAAGGCCCCCAAAATAAGTGATCCTTGCTACCTATTTCAGTATCTTTACTGGAAATTAGCTTAGGTGTCAAGAATAAGAAACCCACCAACCTTTTCAAACCCAAAACATTACCTTTAATCTTGATCAAGCTATAAGGGAAACATTAGTGAACATTGTGCAAATTGATGATCTTGACATTCCTATAGAAGAAAACGACTCATCACCTAGTGAAGACAAGATGTTGCCAAAAACAAAAAAAAGGAAAAAGAAAAAAGTGCAAGGAAAGACCTCATGATTGCAATTCCCCAAAGCTTCCCATCATGATAACATTAGATTTGAATGATCCTTTTTACATTGCCCTAGATATCAATGGTCACATCTTAAGAAATTGTATCTTAAATTCAAGAAGCCCCATCGACATCATACCATTAAAGATAATGCAAAATCAAGGACTTCAAGTTTCCAAAGAGCGCACTGATAAATTAATTCTGAATTTCGAGGACGTTGAGGTGCATGGGGTGATAGAGGGAGAAAAAGTTTGCTTCCACGACTATTCTAAGAAGGAAATCACCATGAACATAGTCATAGTAGAAAATAATTTTATCTAAGGAACTAGTGGAGGATCTAAAAAATTCCACCAATGAAAATAAGTCTAGTTTATATCTCCCTACAGGTGAGAACTCTTATGCAACCATCCCTAGACATGAATTCTCTGCCCTTATGATTATTTGCTTGCAAGATTCTGGTGAGGACCTATATCAAGAAAGTGTTGAGCTTGGTGAATGGAAGATATTTAAAAACGAGCCCATTGAAGCCCCACCTCCTCCAGGAATTTGGATTATGTATTTTGATGGGGCCGAGTCACAAGTTGGTTTCGGGGCTGGCATAGTTCTTATACCCCCATTTGAAGGATATTATGTTTGCCCTAAAGCTCTAGTTTTACTAGACCAACAATGTGGTTGATTGTGAAGCTCTCCTATTGGGGCTTGGGGCTGCTAAGTCAAGACAAATCCAATGATTGATGGTGATAGGGGATTCAAATCTAATTGCCCTACAAGTAAGAGGAACTTTTAATGTGAAGTAGGAAAGATTGAAACCATATTGGGAAAAGGTTATCCATATGATTAAGGGCTTCTAAGAGGTCTCATTCCGAGCTATTCCTCGAGCCCTCAATTCCATTGCTGATGCTTTAGTTGTGGTCGCATCGAGATCCTAATGCATTGTTGAAAGTACCTCTAAATTGGGAAGATGCGTCGTATATACCATTCATAGACCCTCTTTTCCTGATTATAAGGACCATTGTTTGGTATTTGAAGATGACAAGGAGATAAAGGACTTCCTCCAGAACCAAGATGAACCATCCACCAAGGAAAATGACCTAATCAATGAACAACACTTCAACATAGACGATCTTAATATAACCAAACTTGAGGATCATGATTCACGTGATACCATTGACATCAACCTAGGGATTGAATCATCCCCTCCAATAATTAAGATTGAGAAACAGTTGACCAAAGAGGAAAGGGACGAGCTCGCAAGATTGTTAAGGGAATTCAAGGATGTGTTCACCTGGTCCTATGATGATCTAAAATCATATAGCATGGAGATTATACAACACACTATCCATCTCAAAGGGGACAAACCTGCGAGGCAAAGGTGTAGGCAAATAAATCCCGAACTTTTGGTCAAACAAGAACTTCAAAAGATGGTTGATGCAGGCATCATTGCTCCCGTTCGACATTCCTCTTGGATCTCCAACCCTATTATCACACTTAAAAAGACTGACAATATTAGGATGTGCATTGACTTTAGGGATCTTAACCAAGTATGCCTAAAAGATAATTACTCGTTGCCAAATATGGAAAACTTGCTGCATAGAATAACTAGATCCCAAATGATGTCATTTCTTGATGGTTTCTCTGGGTATAATCAGGTTGTGAAAGAGGAAGATCGCTTGAAAACTGCGTTTACCATGCCATGGGGAATGAACTTATATTTATCTTAGGACTGTTGATTTGTGGTAGCATCGGATGTGCTCTAGCCACAAAATTTGGTGGAGAGGTTGGGGCATATGAGATCTCCAATACGTAGGGCCAGCGCTGGGCAGAGAGAGGCTGACACAGTCCAGAAAGGCAGACACTAGGGTTTCTGGGGTAGATTGGAGCTGAGGAGCTGCTGGAAAGTTTATCCAGGGTTTCAGTTGGGACATTTGTCTCAAACTGAGAGGTATTATTGCCAAGGAAATTCTTTGCTGGGTAAGTCGGATTTGGTACCTAGATTGTACTTTGAAATTGCTTAATAAGAAAACCCTCAGATAGCTGCACCGGTTTTCCTGCATTGGGTTTTTCCGGGGACATTGATCCAAAAATAACGGTGTCATTTGGTGTGATTGTTTTTGTTTCCTTAGTAGTTGATTGGTAATATGTTGAGCATGCACTAGTGTTTATTTTCAGTATTTACATTGTAAATAACTTGTTAAGTAACGAAACAAGTAGGTAGGAATAAATCAGATAAAGTGCATCGAGGGTTTCTATCTGGTAGACTTAGAAACTTCAACATGGTATCAGAGCGTGGTTGCATATCACAGGAGAACTGAGGACATCAGCCAAGCAGAGCAATAGGAGCAGAAAACAACCGTGTCCCGAGTGACAGGAGTTGTTTCTAGTAGAGCAACAACGAAGGAAGGGTGACATAGTGCCTGCGTCATCAAGGGTGAGCCAGGAAGAGGCAGCGCAGAGGCCAAGGGAGGCAAAGGGAGCCTCACGCAGAAGCTAGGAGGGCTAACGCAGTTGGCTGAGGAGGCCGGGTTGCTGGTGCTGGGATTGCGCGATGCCTAGGAGCTCTCACCTTTAGGTTGCTGGGGTTTAGAAGGTTGTGCGAACATTGCAGAGTGGAGTTGGTGAGGTATTGTAGTCAGAACAGTACTTGACAGGGGAAGGCCAAGAGGAGGGAGTTGCTACCAAGGGTTTCTAGTTGAGAAACCCCGATCAGTGGTGCGGTTGCACAAATGATCAGAGTAGGGGGCATCTCGACATCGACAGAAGGATTTCTAGAAGGGAAATCGAGACTCAGAGAGAGTCAGAGCGAGAACTTCCAGGAGAGAAGTAGAAGAGCATCATTGCACTACACGGAGTAAGAGACTAGGACATGCTGGACGAAGCTTCAAACTTCGTAGTTTGGAAGGTCAAAATCTTATCCATACTTGACAAAAATCGTGTCAAGCACTTCGCCTTGAAGACGATAGCTATCCCAGTCGACCCAAATGATAACGATAAGTACGAGGAGGCAATGGCGAGGGCCAAGAGCATCATCCTTGATGCGGTCAAGGACCATGTAGTACCACACATTGCCGAGAAGGAAACGACATATGAGATGTGGAGGCCCTTAAGAAATTGTACCAGCATACTTCTGTGCAGAGAAGAATGTTACTAGAAAATCAGTTGAGGTCGTATCAGATGAAGACAGGAGAACCGATTGACACCTTCCTCGGAGGACTGAATGAGATCTGAGATCAGTTGACTGCTATAGAAGCCATGTCGGATCAGGAATTGATGGCGAGGACAGCCTTGAATGCTAGCTCAGAAGACTGGGAGGTATTTGTCCAGAGTATACTGGGCAGAGGGACACTTCCACCTTGGGATGAGATGTGGGCGGCTCTTCGCCAGGAAGAGATCAGATAGCAGTGAAAGGCGGGAAGCTGCAGTAAGGGGATCAAAGTCAAGCAGGAGGAGCAAGATGTTGCCCTAGCATTTGAGGGAAAGCAAGAAAAGCGGAAGAAGAAGGATCTCTCCAAGATCAAGTGCTTCCACTGTGGGGAGCTGGGTCATTATGCGATCTAGTGGAAGAAGAGTAAGGGAGAGCCTTCCGAGACTAAGGCAGCACCAACAAGGGCAAAGAAGGAAGTATTGACAGACGATGATTGTGCCATGAGTGCACACGCACCACTTGAGCGGAAGTGGGGAGACATCGAGCTATAGTCGGATGGACTACAGGCGATGAGGGGCAGGATCTTCGAGGTACCTAGCCTCTTGGATTAGACCTTTGCTACGGGAGCCCCGAAGAGGAGTAGCAGGACTGGCTGATGTGGGTAGAGATGGATGCAGATGGAGCAGCACAGAGAGCTACAGTGTAGGAGTCCCGAGACAGCGCGAGGCTAGCGGTGGCAGTGGCAAAACCATGGGCAGCAGTACAGGATACAACAGTGCAGAGGACGGTGGGCAGCAAGTGTAGCATCAGCACAGGGACCGATGCTTGATGATCAGAGTAATACTCAGTGAGGAGTATTGCTAGAGCACAATCCTCGCTAAGAGGGAGTGTTGATTTGTGGTAGCATTAGATGTGCTCTAGCCACGAAATTTGGTGGAGAGGTTGGGGCACATGAGATCTCTAATACCCAGAAAGGGAGATCTCCAATGCCCAAAAAGGGTTTGGGCAGATTCTAAACAGTTTAGGAGATATTAAAATAATTAATATTTTTAATGGAGTCCCTCTAAACTTAGGGAAATTAAAATATTAAGGTGGATTAATATAAAACTGTGTTAGAATGGTCCAAAAGACACGGATCTAAGCCAGATCTAATCTTAGCCGTCGATTAGGGACTTAATCTCGGCTGTTGATATGTCAACGAGAAAAGTATAAGAGGAGGCTTGAGGGTCACTTGGAGGGTACACTAGAGTGATCAATGATTCTATTATCTAGAGCGGGGTTTGCTAAGAGAGATAGAATCAGTGATCGGAGTTGCAGCTGAGGGGCATTAAGTACAGAGAGACAGAGAAGCAGAGATAGTGCTGGGAGAGTAGTGCATGAGGCAGAGAGAGTGACGCAGTAGCAGCCAGGGCTCATGCAGGGCCATGCAGAGGCAACCAAGAGTTGCGCAGTGCTTCAGAGAGGCTAGCGTTGTTGATGCAGAGGGCCAAAAGGCTGACGTAGGGCCTCTTGAGGCTAACGTAGACCCACTCAGGGTGAGTAGGGCTAGTGCTGGGCAGAGAGAGGCTGACACAGTCCAAAAAGGCAGACGCTAGGGTTTCTGTGGTAGATTGGAGCTGAGGAGCTGCTGGAAAGTTCATATGGGGATTCAGCCAAGACATTTGTTTCAAACTGAGAGTTATTACTGGCAAGGAAATTCTTTGTTGGGTAAGCCGGATTTGGTACCTAGATTGTACTCTAAAATTGCTGAACCCTCAGATAGTTGTACCAGTTTTCCCGCATTGGGTTTTTCTAGGAACATTGGTCCAAAAATAACGGTGTCGTTTGGTGTGACTATTTCTGTTTCCTTCAGTTGTTGATCTGTAATATGTTGAGCATGCACTAGTGTTTATTTTCAGTATTTACATTGTAAATAACTTGTTAAGTAATGAAACAAGTAGGTAGGAATAAATCAGATAAAGTGCATGGAGGGTTTCTAACTGGTAGACTTAGAAACTTCAACAAGGTCGCCCTTTGGGTTGCTCAACGTTGGGTCCATTTTCCAAAGGGCCACAGATTTTGCTTTTAGAGATCTTATAGGGAAAATCATGGAAATATACCAGGATGATTTAACTGTGGCCTCCAAAGAAAGAAAAGATCATTGCAAGCATCCGAGGAAGGTATTTGAGAAATGTAGGAAATACAACATATCCCTTAATCCCAAGAAATCCGTCTTTGGGGTCGATAGAGGGAAATTGCTTGGGCATGTGGTGTCTAAAGACGAGATTAGTATTGATTTGGAAAGGATTGAAGTAATCAAGAAAATACCCCCCCAAAGGATAATTTATCCTTGAGGTCATTCTTTGGAAAAATCAATTTTGTGAGAAGATTTATATCAAACTTTGTAGAAATTGTCAAACCCATAAATAACCTTTCAAAGAATAGTTCTTTTGAGGAAATTAAGGAAAAAATTGCTTCTACTCTTGTCATTGCCAATCTTGATTATGCTAAAGACTTCATCATCTATTCATTTGCCTCTAGAGATAGTATTTCTGGTATACTCATGCAAAAGGACAATGAAGGAAGAAACCATCCAATAGCTTTCAAAAGTAAACCACTTCGATGCAGAGACAAGATACACTATCGCTGAAAACAAGCTTACGCCCTTGTCAAGTCTCTCAAATATTTTAGAGCATATGTAGGGTACAACAAGATATATGCCTATGTCCCTTACCCTGACGTGAAAGATGTACCATCGCAAACATAATGACTTGGATCTAGGGGGAATGGGTGGCGAAAATATAAGAATATGATTTAGATATATGTCCCAAGAAAATCATTAAGGATCAAGGCTTAGCTGAAATGTTAACGACAAGTAATAACAAGGCTATCCAGGAAGGGGAAAAGGAGCAAGTGTGTGCTACTTCTATTGAGCTTGAAAATGATGAATGATATGCTGACATCATCTATTACTTGTGCAACTTGTCTGCTCCCTTACACCTTGTCGATCACCAAAGAAGAGCCCTGAGATTAAAAGCAGGCAGGTACTGTCTAACACAAGATGGCCTTGGTTGGATGAGCCCTGGCGGAGTGATCCTTCGATGTGTTAGCAAAGAGGAGTTTGAGAATCTAATGAAGGAATTCTACATAGTATTTTGTGGAGGGCATTATGCTGCTAAAACTACCACGTACAAAATCCTAAGGGCGGGTTATTATTGGCCAACTATCTTTGGTTAAACTTGATACATTGAACTTTGTAAAATGTTGTTAGCCATGCCAATTGTTTGCTGGCAAACAACAACTCACTGACATGCGTCTAAGGAATGTTGTTATTTATGCACCCTTTATACAATGAGGTCTTGATTTCAGGTGAATTCAAAGACAATTCAAGCAATGGGCATAAATGGATTTTCACGGTCACTGATTACTTCACCAAGTGGGTTGAGGCTATACCAACCAAGAAAGCAATTGACCAAGTAGTCATGGATTTCCTTGAGGAAGGAATTATTACCAGATTCGGTGTTCTTGCCAAGATTGTTACTGACAATGCAAAGGCATTTGATTCTAAGGATTTGACATCCCTGTGTACTAAATATGGTATAATATTGTCACATTTCTCTAACTATTACCCTCAAGGAAATGGTCAAGCTGAATCTAGCAATTAAAATCTTGTAAAACTAATGAAGCGAACGACTGGGGAAAACAAAAGAAATTAGGATAGCAAAATTAAGTGTGCTTTGTGGGTTGACTGTCCAACCGTAAAAGCCTCAATTAGATATATCCCGTTTCAATTGGTAACTATGCTGAAGCCAAATTACCTATCCAACTCCAATTGCTTGCCTTTGAGTGCCTAAAAGCTTTCCTTGACCAACAAGATGCCATTCAAACCAGTATTGATCAACTCATTGAGATAATTGAGAATAGGAGAAAATCCCTTGACCAACTTGGCCGTAACCATGAAAAGATGAAAGCTACTTTCAATAAGCATGTTAAGAGCAAAACCTTTGAGCCTGGAAGCCGTGTGCTCTTATGGGATAAAAGAAAGGAAAAGCCTAGTATGTACAAAAGGTTGGACAACTTATGCGTGCGTCCCTATAGGATATATGATATAGTTGGCATAAATTCCTATCACGTAGAAGCTCTTGATGGAGAGTCCGTTCCCCTCCTCATGAATGGGAAACTCCTTAAAGAGTACTACCCTGAGGGCACTTGATATTGTATCATATTCATGTTAGAGTAGGATGCATTGCATGCCGATTTTCGCATTCGAACTAACGTCATATTCTTTTATCATGCTAGAGTAGGTGCATTTAGATAAGAATTGCATCTAGAATAAAATTATATTTCTTGTTGATTTTTATGGCCTAACATGAGCATGGGTGATCATAAGACGTCGTAAAAACATGTTGCCTTGTGTGGTTAGCCTTTGATGTGCAAGTAACAGGTCTGCGGTTCCAAGAGATTGCTGGTGTTCTCAAGACCTCCCCATTCGAGAACGTTCGTGCACTCTATTGAGAGATCATGTCCTAGTTGGAGCTAGATGTCACCCACCACCTGTGGGTGACACCCATAGGAGAATTTTTCTCTTAAATTGTCTTAAGACGATAGCCAACAACCACTTGTAGCCACCAGATAGCTCGATGTGCCATCATCTCTGCCACCTGAGCCAAACATTATACACCCTCGCTCATTTGTCATGATTGTATGTTTGAAGGTGGGCCTTCCAACCTCGAAGGTTTGGCTTTCATGATGTAGTTTGATATTTTTGCTTACTTATCATGGACACTTTTGGGCATGGATTAGTGGGGGGATTCGACAGAAAGAATGGGCTTGGTTTCTGCTCTTGTCCCCTTGTCCAACTTCGTGGTTAACCTTGTATCCTAGTCTTGTGGGATTTCCTTTGTTGACTACTAGCTTTAGGAGTGGCACAACATTGGAAATCCCAATTTTGGTTGCATGGTCCCACTTCCCGACGCCAAATATATCACTCCCCTTTGCTCACTATAACCCTTTTCTACATATTTCCCATCTGGGTCCACATTTGTCCATTGGGTCCACAAGGGGTTAGCCTCCCCCTTCTCCTTGTACACAATTTGGGTTGGGCTTGGAATGATGCCCTAGAGATTGATGCAGCGAAAAAGAAAATAAAACGCATAATTTGGCCACTTACAATAAGAAATGTACCATAAAATGCAAAAAATGACCGAGACATACCAATCTAGCACGTGGGCAAAAGCCAACATGAGGTCTATCCCCTATCATTATGGTCATCACCCTAATTCCTAGGGTCCCTATCGTAGCCCTCCTACATCATTAAGGAGCCCATCATTGTCCCAACCCTTGGTGTGTGTGATGAATTGCCTAACCCTAAAGGGGGTATTCACTGCTATATCATTCACATGATGCTCTCATCTCTTGGAGCCCCGAGAAGTTATATAATAAAAATAAATAAAAGGCAAAAGGCATATGAAGAAGGGTGGAAAAACAAGCGCCGAGGTAACTCATGTACCACGATTGCTTCCTCCTACATTTATACACCAAAGCGTGGGCTTCCCTCATCATGGCTACCCTTGTACTACGGCATGTGGCTTGGAGCCTTACCTTGATTCCCCACTTTGTTCCATCATTATATTACATGACACCTGCCATATGATGGATGTACAATGGACTTGTCACTCCCGTAGAGGTTGAAACCTCCTAATAGGGTCCTTGATTAACCTCCCTCTTGAACCTGGAGACACCTGTAGACTCAAACCCATTATGGAAGGGCATGCTAGTATGTAGTGACCACTTGGTTCCATGATTTGTAAGCTCATTTGCTCCACTGTACTAATGAATTGTTGTACTGGAAGGTGAGGAGACACATTGGATCTTATATAGGATTGCAGGTGGGTCTTCATCTCGGGGTTTGGTCTCCCTATACGGGGTCCAAGCCCTCCAGGGGGTTTTAATGGCACTTGTAGGGTGAGTGTTGAGAGCCATGGGCCTCCAGTATAGCAGAGAGCAGATATACACGCCATGAGATTCTTCAACATCATTTATTGCTCGCTCACGTCCCATTTATTCGATGATGATGATGCACTTGGACCACCTTGCCCAACTGGTTACAGACTTGCACCACACACTTGGCAGCTGATCCAGAGCCCAAATGGGGTTTTGTCTCACCTAGGGAGACAAGGGAGGGCTTACATCATTGTTCTAGAAAATCTCAAGGGATGCTTAGACCTAGGTAATGATAGATCAATTTGATGGCTATGCCTAGACCAAAGCTTCCAAAGAAGAAGGGAATGATCTCTATTGAAGTTCATGTAAGATGATTTCTCATATAAAGAATGTGACCACAAAGAGACCAAGTGTACCCAAACAAAACGTAGGATGTAGGGTGTAATCTTCAACCAAGAATCTAGGTCAAGCAAAGCAGAAGAAGGAATCAATAATAGATGAAATTCCTTTGAGTTTTCAAGCACAATAGATCCCTTAGAATGTCGCTAAGCTAAAAAGGCCAAGAACCAAACGATTTTGGATCTAGGGCATGGTGTTTCTCGCAAACCAACCATTGGATTGGCTTCAACTTTCGAGGGCATGTAGGAAACACCCAGACGTAGTTGCTCACCAAATTGTTGGGCAAGATGATGGCTCTAATGGAATTATTGGGGTGCCCCAACTAGGTCGTTTAGGGTTAGGGCAAAAAATTTGAATAAAGGAGAGGAATTTAGGGTGATCACTAAGGATTAAGGCCAGTGCATAGCCAATTGTGTAGAATGGAGTCAAAGTGAATTTGATTTTAGGATTTTTGCTATACCAAGGAGTCCTATTGCAACTTCGTTAGCCCTAGAGAGCCAACTACAAGGTCACAAGAAGGAATTTATACTTCGCTTTGCAAAATTTATGGAGTTTCAAGGTGAAAGGTATCTACCCATCCCTAGTAATAATTCGATCTTTTTGCTAAGATGAGTAACATATACAAGAAGCCAAGATTACATGTGTTCATGAATTTTGCATTAATAATTAGGGTACAAAAATAATCAAAGCATAGTGTTCCATACATTAGACATAAACATGAACAAATTCGCATAAGAGAGCACTTACATGACAAAAAGATAACACCCATCTATTAGGTTTGAAACAATGAAGCTCCAAGATAAGGTAGCAATTATCCAAACATCAAAATGCATCAAACAATATCCAATTCGTCCATCAATAGCAGGTCTAATTTCTTTTCTCGGCACAGATACAAATCCAAGTGATGACGAATGAGAGAGAATGACTCTTATATTTATACAATCCTCTAAGGGATTAGAATAGCCTAATTCAACCTAATGATGCCCCTAAAATAAAATAATATGCAAAATAACAATACTTTTGGTGGCAAGCCCACCAAATAGCTCCACAATAAGAATAATTAGCCTCTCAAGAGGGCCGAAATGATAGAAAAGTAGCTAGAAGGGCCTTTGGAAGGCCAAATGAAGTCCCTCATGTACCATAATGAATAGGGGGGCTCCAATAACAGTGATGATGGGGGTGGCCCCTTAATCTCCAAGCAAATGATCTGTGGTGCCCCCAACCTATCTATTTATTAGTGGGTCTCCAACTAAATCGAACAATGATGCAACAGCCGCATGGGTCTCCAACCTATCTATTAGTGGGATCTAGCATCATTTCGTATGAAGGTCACACATTACTTACACATAATGTGTTGTGCTCTTAAAGATCATCTTATGAAGATGTGTATAATAATTTCATTGCTTAAAAGTGTTCTTGAACACCATCTACACTTGGTTATTGTTGTCTTAAAATCTAGTAGGTCTTGTAAGGGGAAAACTCACAAGGCAAAAACTAAACCAAGGGACAACAATGAGGTGTGGCTCACTGTCACCACAACCACTACCTCCTGCTCTTTTGTGGACTTTCACCACTAGGGAGGCTTCCCTTTAGCCCGTCACCTGAGTGATATGCTAAGACAAGGGATAAGGTGACAAGACATGCTTATAGAGGACAAATCTTCTAAAGGACAAGGCTTAACAAGCAAGGTAAGGCAATTCACATCCTCCACTGTAGCTTATTTAGGGCACAAATGATCTATTGCTTGATGAATAACAAGGCCAAGAAAATGCTTCCAAGCAAAGCATACTATCAACCAATGGAACAAGAAGGCTTCAAGAAGCCCCAAGTTGAAGCCTAGAGCAAAATAGGGCATTTCTAGGGCAAGATCTACCTAGGGCAAAATAATTTAACCTTACAAGAGATGGATTAGCCACTAAAAGGGGTTGTTTTTTAGGCAACCAACACTCCTTCCAAAAGCCAATGACTTCAACCCTAGTCTAATTCATGCTAGCCCTAGCTAGCGGATTATCCTTGAGTGGTTTAAAATTAGATTGAGAGTAAGTTTTGTGGATGATCAACAAAGTGACAAGGCCAACACCTAGTCCTTGGGATGATGGAGTCTATGGGATTGTAAAACATGTTAAATCTTGGCAAGGAGTAGGGGAATAATGAAACCCTAAGTGTCAAAACCTTGGCTGTTATTTTTGTGAGGGAGCAAAATCACTTGGGAGAGCTAGGGGATTTGCCATTCACATTCTACTTGTGAGTAATGCATACCATGCTATCGTATAGGTTCCATACATTGATTTTCATCAATAATTAGCACAATAGAAGCTCTATGCAGTTAACGATTCCATACATTGGACAAAAGAATAAAATTGATCAAATCGATCACCTTTACTGCGGATTTCTGGTAGCATCAGATGTGCTCTAAGCCTCAAAATTTGCAGGGAGGCTTGGACACATGCATTCCACAATATCTAGAAATCGTTTTGCGAAATTCCACCCAGAGACGGTTTTATTAAAATAATTAATTATTTTTAATGGGTGCTGTTGTCTACTGGAGTAGCACCTGATGATTATAGGAAGACTCCATGCCCAAGGATGATCCAAAGGACACTTGTACCATCAGATGTCATCAGTCAACAGAGTTTTTTAACTCTCCTTCTATGTTCTCATCATCTTTCTTCTTTGTACCCAGATTCCACACCCTGCGGGGAATTGTAATAAGTGATGCTAGTATGATGAGTTTCTTGAATTTGTAACAGGCCTAGGATGTGGGACTCGATCAGCAAACGAGTACACCTTGGAGTGTTTTTTTTATCCGGTTAATTATCCCTTCTTTTTCAGAGGCGGATAATTCTCTGGATTTTTTCACTCATTTTTACCCCAAAGCCGAGGTGACGGTTTGAAGATTGAGCCCCTGACACATCTTAGTGTCTAGGGTCGATGTATATTACCATACTAGATCACACAAAAAGTTTCGTGGAATTTGGCTAGGTCTAAGTAGGATTTTTTAATAGTTAAAAATTTCCCGCAAAACGGGATTTTTTTAATTATTTTTTATGTAAAGGCATAAATAAGTGGCTTTAGGAGATGTCTGGGGCGTATGACCAGTCAAAATTCATCCTCAGAGGCCCAGCATTCTCCTAGAGCCTACTTTGGGGGTCAAAAAATGACTCAGAGTCCCTCAAAAGGCGTTTTTTCAAGTGACAGTGGCAAAAATGAAGAAAAAATTCAAAAAAATGAATAATTGGAAAAATTTATAAATTTTTCCAAAGTCAAAATAAGTCAAATTTTGACATGGAAATTAAGCAGAGGATCAAGGGTGATGTGGCAAGCAATGTGGGGCCCACCACATAAGTTTCAACTCAAAGTCAAAGAAAGTCAAAGCAAGTAAATGGACAGTCAAACTGGGCCCACGTTGAGCTCATAAGGCAAATCGAATTTTTGAAGTTATTACTTTGATTTAATTTTTGAGGTTGAAATATTATAAGGTAGAAATTAAAGTAAATTAAGTGGGTATGGACCCCACCTTAGCCCACCATTGAAATACGCATGCCAAGTCCGTACGAAAGGCAATTTTACAACATTTACGTTGGCAACAGTCTACTCAGCAGTCAAAAGGCATATTACGCAGGTACATACGTGGGTCAACAGGTGTATACGCAGTTATCTCCAACTAATTACGTGGGCCCAGCAACGTCCGTACGCAGTTAAACAGTTATTACGCATGCCAAATAAAATCTACGTGGGCAGCATATACACGTAGGTCTCAGCATATACTCCAGCAAATACAGCTCAGCCAATACACAGGCAGTTAGGGCAGTTTAACGTGTTCGTACAGCAGTTTATGTGGCAGTTTAACGCAGGTCAGTTTCCACGTGGGCAGCATGTTTAAAGCTACAGCAGTTACGTTGGAAGCTACAACAGTTTTGCATGGCAGTCAACAGCAGTTTAAAGGCAGCCATCCTACAGCAGTTATCTTCAGGATCACAAACAGTCATATCAGCCACTTGTACAAATTCATTCTTCATTGGGATTGTCACCTGATTGCCACTTGTCATGGTCTTTTTGCTTTGGGATCTCCTCCCATTTCTTTATTTATATGAGCCTTGGGCTCTTATTGTAGGAGGATAGAACGAGCTATTGGGCTGGCGGAGACTCTGCCGGATTTTGTACTCAGCTTTCACATAAATAAATAAAAGTCTTTGGGGTTACTAGCTTCTCTTGTGGTGCATGCTTTGGTACATGAGGTATACCCGTGTCGTTTGATATTCATTTGATTTTCATTTGCTATCTAGTTGTTTTTCTTTGTGCATTTGCCTGAAGGCACTATTGTCTAGGGAGGAAAGATTTGCAGCTATCTCAAATCTCCTCTGGGCTTGGTATATTTTATACACTTGTTGCAGCTTGTCCATTCTCGGTTGAATGACAAGCTCAACTTGGTCTCTATATGCCAAGTCTCTTTTGCACTAACAATTCGTTTGCAAGTGTTTTCTGTGTTTTCAAGGGATAGGTTGCCAGCTCTATTGGAGGGCGAGGACTTCTTTGGCGGGAATAGTCACCTCCAAGGATATCAAGGGTCCCACAAGTTGTTCAAGCCAGCAATCTCATAAGATGTCAAAAAGATTTATTTAAGAGGTGGTTTCCTAAGCCCTTTGCTTGTTTTCTATCTTTGAAAAGTTATCACAAATTTTCTTCTTTCATTTGAAAGCATTTGTCTTCATCATGAAAAATATAAAATAAAAAAAAATTAAATAAAAAAATTTTCCTTCAGGGTTTTAGATTAAATTTTAAATTTTGTTTTAAGTTTAATCTTTGTCTGAAGGGGTATAAAAATTTTTGTGGGAAAATTATTTTTTGTTGCCAGATTCAGTTGTTTTCATGCTATATCTTTCACGCTGAGATCTGAAGTTTCAAGTCGAGATACGAATATGATATCTAGTTAATGGTTTATAACTCGTGGTGGTTTGAAGCATTCATCCTTTTTAAATCTTTAGTTGCTGGATATCATTTGGGTCATTCAAAGAGCATTGTGATCTAGCTGATGACAAATGATTGCTGTTCACGTTTCATTTTTCTATAATCATCTGACAAGCAAATCGGTTTAATAACAATCTCTTAAGGCACTGGTCTGCTAAAATCAAATTCATCTAGTGTTTATCTTATCGTGTCTCATGTCTCCCAACCAACTGTTTGCCAGTTGGTCTTCATTATCTCATAGGGAACACCCCCCTTAGCCGCGGGAGACAGGCTTAAACGGAGGGATCAAGGATCAGAGTGACAGCCCCCGGTTTGAGCGTTGTCGTGCCAATCTGCACGACAACAGGTCCCCTTTTGAGCTTTCCTCCGGCACATCCCGGACATACACCTTCTTTCTCTACTTGGAATTTGGGCATCCTTGTTATCATCTGTCTTACATCGGGTAGAGCTTTGTAATCAAGGTGGGCAAACCTCTGATGCCAAATTCGGACTAAAGAGATGTGTCATAAGACATGACACCTAGCAGACTTCCATCGAAGTGATATAATGAATCAACATTAATCCCAAGAGTAAAGGCATCTTTAACATTATTTTTCCATATACATACCTTGCCATCGCTAAAGGTAACCTTGTAGCCTTTGTCTTCCGTTCCCGAGATGGACACTAGGTTCTTTTTGAGGTCAGGTGCATTTAATACATCCTGGACTTTCTAGCCTTCTTGAATGGTTGTCCTCTTCCTCGATCCCTAGCTCTCCTCTTACCTCTGCTGTTGAATTTGTCATTCCTTTGATTTGCCATCAGAGGGATTTTGATCATCGTCCCAGTGTGAGTCCTTTCTATTGTTTTGACTTCTCCATTTTTCCATTTGTTCCGGGCAGCAGCGGATGCATTTGATGGAGGCTCAACAATATTGCCTCTCACATGATCCAACACTCCTTGATTCTCAAGGGTTAGATCAATAGACATCTTCCATCTGTGATAGTTAGCTTCTCACAGAGCTTGTCTTCAGCAGGAAAGAGTGTTGAGGACCCCATAGTTCTTTTAATATAGCCTTGCCAATCTTCTCTTTGATGATGCTCTTGCTCTTGCTCGGGCTTTGTCTTCACCTCAGCTTTGATACCACGTTAAGATATGTTATGTTCTATGCTTGTAACAGTTTACTTCTTTTTCTTATTATATTCCATAGATTAGCAATCACATATAAATTAGTGAAGTGCAGATAGAACATTAAACGATCGACAGAAAACAAGCCAAGACAAGAGACACAAGATGTGGCGGCTAGCCAGGGACAAACCCCACAATGTGTGGGGAAACCCTTTGATCAAATCTTCTTTATCTTCAATAATTCAATAGAGAGAAATAGTACAATAAATCTGATTTATATCAGCAGTAGCAAACCCTAAATAAGCAGCATCAGCATTAGCGGCTTCATCATCAAAACTAGGGCAGTCGATATATCACAAACCAACCATCGGATTGGCTTGATTCCACCACCAAAAGTTGCAGCCTTCAAAGGAGATTCAGATGAACCTACAGTGCAGATCAGAAGAGGAGGTTTGATGGTCCACACTGGTCAAACTTTGGATCTGCAGTTGCAACTTCAGTTTTAGCAGCTTCCTTCAAACTAGGGCAGTCGATGTCTCGCAAACCGTCCATCAGATCAACTTGATTCCACCACCAAAAGTTGCAGCCTTTAGAGGAGGTTCAGATGAACCTACAACGCAGTTCAGAAGAGGAGGTTTGATGGGCAACGCTAGTCAAAGTTTGGATCTGCAGTTGCAGCTTCAGTTTCAGTAGCTTCCGGCTTCACGTGTGAGAGAGAGACCCTTTTCTGCGCAGTAGAGAAGAGACTCTTTTATGTGCAGTAGAGAGAGAGAAGTGATGAGATGAGTGAGTACAAATGAGGAAAAGTCCTCCTGTGTTTATACACAACTGTTGATGTTTGAATAGATGCGACTGTTGGGCTTCTGAGCCTACATGAGTTGTAGGTCGGCTTGATAATAATTCCATGATGGGAAAAGTGATAAATGGACTTAAAATTAGTAGACGTGGGTGATGTATATGGTGTCAGGAAGCGGAATTATACAACCAAAATCTGGATTTCCCATGTAGTGCCAACCCTAAAGCTAATAGACAATAAAGGAGATCCCACAAGACTAGGATACAAGGCTAACCAAGAAAACAAGCAGAGGAGACAAGAGTACAGACCTAGCCCACACTTTCCACCAAATGCCCCCACCCATCCATGCCCAAAAGTGTCCACGATAGGTAAACAAAATTACTCAACTATACCAATGAAAGGTCATACCTTTGGGGTCAAGAGGCCCACCTTCAAACATACGATCATAATAGATGGGTGAGGGACCACATGGCTGGCTCAGGTGGCAGAGATAGTGGCACATAGAGCTATTTGATTGTTGCAAGGGGCTGTTAGCTGCCAGCTGAGAACCATCTAGGAGGAAAAAAAATTCTCCTATGAGACCACCCACGGATGGTGGGTAACAAGGCCATCTGATTGAGGAAGCTGCTTGCAAGGATCTTCAGTCTGAGTTTGGAGCCTACATTCATTCACTGTGATAATCAGAGTTGCATCAAGCTCTTTGATAATCCAGTGTTTCATGGCCGCTCCAAGCACATCGAGATCAGGAATCATCATATCAGGTATTCAGGTATTGTGTTCAAAGGGCCAAGATCAAACTTTAGTACATTCCTACAACATAGCATACAACAAACATATTCACTGAGGCTTTGCCTAGAGGGAGCTTTGTCTATTTCAGGGAGAAACTAGTTGTTGTTCAGAACACCTTCCTCTCTAAGAGGAAGTGTTAAATGAAGTTAGAGGATGGGTTTTGCCATATTTAGCAGGTGCACTAAATTTGGCAGTGGAACCCACCAATGCGGCAAAGCATAGTTTACCTTTTTCTATTTGTTTTTCACTCAGGAAAATTTAAATTTTCTTATAGTAAAAAATTAGATCAATCTCAACCGTCCAAGGAGGTCTAATCTCAGCCATCCGTGGCGGTGGTGGGCCCAAGTCGAATCAAATTCTAAGATGGAAAAAGGGTGCAAAACTTGGTCATTCTACTCACTAGAGAACTTGGTGGCAGAGAGGCAGCAAAAAGAGAACACTTCCGGCTAGGGTTTCCGCAAACCAGGGCTTCAGATAAACACAGATACAGGCAGAAAGAGAGGTTGTTACAACTTCAGATCTTTTCCAGCCAGCGTATACTTCAGCCAGGCCGCATTTAGTGCGCAGAAGAGGCTGTGTTCAGGCCGTGCGAAGCTGTATGAGTTCGTACAATGTGCATATTAGCTGGGCCAAGAGGCTGACAGATGGTGTATCAGCGTGTTGAGGAATTTGCACAGACAAGGGAAGTCTTCCATTCATTGCTAAATTTTCTGAACAATATTTTGCTGGAACAGCTTAATAGAAGCCACCTAGTTTGCAGGTTTTCCCCAGTTGGGGTTTCCTGGGTAAAATTATTTTGTACTGTTTTTATGGTGTGTTTGTCTTCATCTATTCCTTTTGTTGTCTGCTGCATGCAAGTTAGAAAACTCAGCATATTTGTGGGTTAAAAGTTAAAGTTCAGATTTTCATTCTTTGCTTGGTTAAAATTCACAGATTAGTAAGCTGGGTTTTAGAAAACTAACACTTTATTCATATTTAGCACATCGAGGTTATCATGGGCTCATGAAGAGTTAAAAGAGCCCTAACATTTAGAGCTTCTGGGAAAGACGGGGAGCCCATCCTGCATATTACAATATTCATAAGAATGATTGTTTTGCATTTCTATAAGTACATCAAGATCAGTGCCAAATTGGGAAAAACATGCCATATTGTGTAGTTTTTCCAGATTAATTGAAGGACAAACTGGAGCAGAAGAATATTTAGAAATTTTTTTAACACTAATAAATATCCTGAAAAAAGGAACTCCTTTAACGTTATTAGAGCTTATATACCAGAAAAAAGGACAAGTGTCAAAACTGTATCTTTTTTTAAGAAGAAAAAATGTGAAATATTATATTCTTCTTTGATCTTTGCTAATCTTAGTTCTAAATTGCAACTGAAATGATATCTAGTTTTTAGTATCATGGTGAATTTTATAGCTTATTTTTCATTTTTTATGTGTTTGATTTCATGATTCGTATCATTTTGTCTTGTAATAAGTATCTGCTTGATTTCAGCTTCTATCTGAACCAGTTTCTTTTGTTATATTTGTTGAATTATTTTGAAAGTCTGCTTATCAAGGGACAATTTTGCACCAGGTATTCAACCGACTATGGCATGTTCCATTTCTGTATTGCAGATTCAGAACTTGATTGGCAAGAAGAATCAGAACAATACAAATTTATTGAGCAATGTTTAGCATCTGCTGACAGACAAAAGCAACCATGGCTTATCTTTATTTCGCATCGAGTTCTTGGCTATTCCTCAAATTCATGGCTTGCTGTTCATGGAGCTTTTGAAGAGCCAATGGGAAGAGGGATTTACCAAAAACTTTGGCAGAAGTACAAGGTTGACATTGCTTTCTTTGGCCATGTTCACAACTATGAAAGATCATGCCCAGTTTATCAAGTAAGTCAAGCCCTCTGAGTTATTTAATATTGCGTTGATGCAAAGTTTGTTTCTAGTAATCGGAAATTATATTGTTTCTGTTTGTGCATCCGTCTCTTTTCTCTTATCTGAACATTTTTATCAAGAAAATTTTCCAGTCCTAACATTAGATTTTCAGAAAACATTTTTATATTTAGGACTTTGGTTCTTGGGTCCATGGAGTTCTGTATGTATAATTTGAACTAATAACGATCATGAGCATTTTATTTTTTTTTTTACATTCACAAGTATTTAGAATCTGGATGGCTTTTGTTAAATTGCTCTCCAATTATTTATGGTTCATATCCAGATTCCTTCAATTATACTACAGTCTGAATACAAAATGGAAGATATCTGAAAACTATCTTTCTTTGTTTTTCTGTTCAAATATTGCAGAATTATTGTGTAAGTGATGAAAAGTCTCAGTATTCGGGAACCTTTAATGCCACAATTCATGTAGTTGCGGGTGGTGGAGGTAGTCATCTTTCTGACTATACTTCTCTAAACACCACTTGGAGCATTTTTAAAGATCAAGATTTTGGCTTTGTGAAGCTGACTGCCTTTAACCATTCAGCATTGTTGTTTGAGTACAAGAGAAGTTCAGATGGGAAAGTATATGATAAATTCTGGATTACAAGAGAGTACAAAGACATTCTTGGTTGTGATTCCATTGGTAACTGCCCATCTACTACTTTAGCTCAATAGACTGGGAAAACAATCACAAAGTCACATGGAAGACATCAATTTATAGATATTAATGGCTATTGTTATTCTCAAGTTTGTTCAGCAGCTTGCATATACTTGTTGGCTTTGCATGGCTTCCATAATTCGGGCTGCATAAAAGAAGAAAAAAAGATGGTGTACGCCATTCTTCTCAACTGGATTGTTCTATACTAAAGACAGACTGCAATAAGATGTTATAATGATAGTAAAGACATAAATCCTAGCATATTTTCTTAAGTATAAGCTGTTTTTCGGAGTGTTGTTATCTAGCTACCCAGATTTGTTCATTTAATTGTTTTCTAACTCTTGGAAGAATATTAAAATTTTGAAATAGCTGTACTCTAGATTGGAGATTTTATAATGTTCAAAGTTCAAACTGTACAATATTTGTTCAAATGCTATTTATCTTTATACCAGTGAAAGTAGTAGTTTTATTGTAATGCCTACAACCAACTCTTGTATGATTGTAGAAACTCAAGCACCCAGTGATTGTCATGTAATAAATGTTACTGCTGCAAACTACTGTTATCGATCTGAAAATAGTAGTGTAAAGTAGCCATTAATAGAAACAAGGAGATATTTGTGACAGACACAAGAAAGCATAGGAGTACTGCGTCACACCCAATTGGATTGCATTTGAAAACTGGGCCTTATTAATATAATAGCTACATTTAGCTCTTATTAAACATTAATGACCTATGATGATACAATAAAATAACCCTAGAACCTATGACTGTAACATTATCATCTTTCATTATAAAATTATGAGCTTATAAACACTTAACTCATTTGAATCTACCTTTTATTTACATAACTAAATTGCTGTGCTTAGACATGCAACATTAAAGCATTATTGGCGACAAATTTTGTCTCCAATCACCTTGCCATTTGACAAGTGTAGCAAGTGTTTTGGAACTGGAGACAAGTGACCGAACCTCTATAATCAATGAGACCAATGATAGGTGTCATGGATCCCAACTCAATGGATGAAGAGAGAAGAGTATAAGAAAAAAAAATCGTGGTTAAGAGAACATTAGTTGCATGTCAACCTAGTAGGTTTGCAGGCACCTAAAAGAAGATTGAATGGACACCAAAGTTGGAAGCAAAAGTTTTGCATTGATACAAGTTTCGGCTAGAAGCATCTTTTCGTTGCTATACTTTAAAGAGGGCATGAAGGGACAAGTAACCATTCCCAAGACATGTACAAAGATCTATGTTACCAGATCCGCAGGGTCTTGATGCCGGATTCACAGATCCCCATTTCAGATATGGATATGGATCCACCTAGATCCATGTAGGATCTGCCACGTAAATGGATCCTTCAAACCCGAAAACGGATCCTATGCTATTGAAACAGATCTTGTGTCAACTAGCTCTCACATGCCGAATCCTAAGCAAATAACATTAGAAATTTTGGCTTTTTTTAAATATTCTATCTAGATATTTAGTTAGATCACTTATTAGTAATTTGTAGGATGTATAGTTGTATAAGTTATTAAATACATATAAGTTGTATGGCTCATGATAATTCTACTAGGAAATGTTTGGTGCATCAAAATGTTAATTCTCAATTTTTCATAATGATAACAAGAAAGCTTTAAGACAATACATAGATAATAATATATAGAGTACAAAGGATGGTTGTGTCATTAATAACTTAATTAGATTAATCCCATCCGACTCTAGGTGAAGAGTCCTCTTAGAAAAATATAATACATAGACTATAGCATGTTCTCAAGCAATGTACAATATTCTGGGATGTTTCAGCAGAGGCGCGTTATTCCCGAGCTTTGCTGTTCAATAAAGAAAACAAAAATTCCAATGAGAATGGACGTTCTGATAATGCGAAAAACGGGTCCAGGCAAAATCTTTACTCGCATGTCATATGAAGGAGGCAGACAGTAAATCAGAGCAAATCAATAAATCATCAGGCCAAAGAAATGAGAATGTATGAGAAGCAGTTTTAAACCATTATCTCAACCGTTCACCTTCAGGGTAGTTGGATGACCATGTGGGGCGATGTCTGGAGAGCCAAGTGGAAAAGTCATGGTTCCTCCACATTTCATTTCGTATATTCACACCTCAACCGAATGGAGGCCACTTGTGAGAAATTTGACGATTGGTGGCAGTGAACCACAGAAGTCTGGTATCATTCAGGACACATGCATCTCGTTCAAACCATCGGTTCAATCAAAATAAATCAATTAACTAAAATATTCGTTTCATTTTTATTTTTCCTAAACGTATGACTTATATCATTATTTATACTTTTAACTTATTTAATCAAAGTAGTTACGTAAATTAATCAAATAAGGTAGGATAAACTATTACGATTTCATTGTCGTTGTGATTTGGCCAAAGTTTAATGTCCTGACTGTGTGGTCTCCTCACAGAATGACTTTGGTGCGGTTTGTGTGATCGTAACAATATTCCAAGCAGTGTTCGTAACAATATTCCCCAATATTCTCAAGGACATTGACTCTGGTTGCAACGTATAATCTGGAAAGCTCGTTGTAATTTTAATTTATTTCTTTAGGGGTTTGTATTTTATGATCCTGTTTCAGGTTCTATTGGAGGGGTTTTCATTACAAATCGTATTAGTCAGTTAACAGGTTGATCGTTATACAAAACTCGTAAGCGGCGACGGACTAGAGTCTCTATCGTGCTCATAATCCATGGCATGCACAGTGCTGAAAGTCGCCAAAAGAGAATGGACGCTAACGGTGGCCCGTCGCTGTTATCATGACGACGCCTTATAAAGAATCAGACGGCCACAGAAGCGCGTCAAAAATCTAACTGGCGAGCCTCAACTTCGTTGGTACAGTTACGAACCCATCCGGGTTTAGGGTTTAGGGTTCGACTGGGCAAAGCTTGCACGAAAACGCTGGTAAGTGCGGTCATCGTCCTTCCTAAATGCGAATTTAGATTGTTGTCAGTGTTTTAATTATAGGTATTTTAAAACAGGCTTATATGCAATGGGAATGACACTTTGTAGTTTGTTACAGTTGAATCACTTCCTTTAACCAATGGCCTCGCTAAATGCATCGCTTTGAAGGCAGGTGGTGTTGTTTCAAAAGGTGGTGTTGTTTCAAATTTTAGAGAACCCTACGCATGTTTAAGTGGGTTATCTTTTTTTATTAATGCCGAATTTATGGTAGGTTTATAAAACGGAGTTAGCCTAGATAGAGTTTAGGCTAGGGGTGTTTTTGTAGCAGTAAATAGTGGATCACAATACATCGGCTAGGGCTTTTTTTTCTATGAGTAAATAAGTGGATCAAAGTACATCGATACGTCTTCAGTTTTCTGTTCCACTATAAACGCCAAAATTCGTGTGATATTGAATGTGGCAATGCTGAGATTTGATTTTTTTGTAAAACTTTTAACCCGACGACACCGCTACACTTTATTAGTTGAGGGCTGGTACTTGCAAACTTATCCTTAATATTGTTTTTAAAGTTCTGTTTGATCTTAAAATGAAATTCTATGGATACATTTTCAAGAAAATAATGATTAAAAGCAATCTCAAATATGGTCTTAAATTTTAGAGTGATTGTGATGTGTAGTTTGAATGTTGGTGTTGGAATATGACTTAATTGCTTCTCCCTGGTTAAAAGAGTGCAGTTCAATTTCCTTGTTTCTAATGAAACATATTAGCTACCCAATGTTAGAGGGCATCTGCGAGACTGGATCTGTTAGCAGTGAAAGTGTAGTCAAAGGTTCTCTTTGCCAACACTCGAGGCTTTCATTCCTAGTGAAAGCCTTACTCATAGGGAAAGAGATCCAATGAATCATATTAGCTGACCAAGTTTAGAGGGCATCTGGCAACCCAACACCAGAAGGCATCTGGTGTTGAAAGTCTGCCCCTTTTATAACACTTATCCCGTGTGAAACACTTATCCATAGTGAAAGGCTATTCTTAGTCACCTCATTCTTCTAAGCTTTAAAGGCCTAGCCTGAAAATGACTCTTTCCTTTAGGTAAAAGGAAATAATTATGATATGTAGTTTTAATGTCATACGTGTATTATCTTGTCACAAATACATTAGTTTACGTCTATTTGAAGAGTTATTTTTTATTCTATTTGAGATATGGATGGAGTGTAGGCATTGTACAACTTTATTATTTAATGATATCTTCATTGTTGCTGCAGTTGCAAATATAGAGTCTGGAATGAGCATTCTCAATTCCAATTAATATTTCATTCATTAAAAACAAATATCCCGTGGAAATTTTTATATACAGATCTTCTAGAAGACCCATTTCCCAATCATTTATATTTTCCTCCAACCAAGGGAAAATTAATGCAAGCTAAGGGAGAAAAACCGATGTAAACATAGGGAGACTAATGCTACTGAATGGCTAAGTGACGTAACCCATGAGACAATACAATGGTGAAATGGATAGCTGCCTTGTTGCTGTTAAGCACAGAACTGGTAAAATGAGCTTGTGAAAGCATGTTGTTCATCATATTTGGATTTAGAGAGGCACGGTCCAGATTGAAGGCTGGAACCTTTTACAAGAAAGTTCAGTTTCTACTAAGCTGCAAAATTTTGCTTTCACTAAATTGTAAATCTTTCAAAAAGACAAAAAAAAACAAAAAAAACAAAAAAACTGCATATTTGCAATTCATTTAAAAAAAAAAGAAAAAAGAGGTAAGATGCAAAACACAGTCAATTGTAATATTCAATTGCTGGATTGTCAAAATGAGAAATTTATTCATGTTTCTTACGTCCATCGTGCAACAAAATTTATATATGTTCAAGCTCAACAACAACAATGGATAGTAAATAATACCTTTTCAAAGAGAGTCATTTTGGCTGAGGCATATCCTGTCTAGTAAATAATATTTGTAAGAATCAACTTGATATGTTTTGATAAGAATTCATTCCAGAACATGAAAGTGATAGCATGTTTTAAAGTTGTTGGAGCTGACTGGTTGGATGAGTATGATGCGCGAAATTTACAAAAGCTATCAATTTTCGTTCTAAGTTATTGACTAAGCAGTCAATTATGTTAGGATTGAACAAACTTATCTGCTATAGATTTGAGAAAAATTGTTATATATAGGTTTTTGTTTTCAAATCTTTTAAAGTATGAACAAAATAGTGGCAGATTTGGAATGTCTGCTAAGGGAAATAATACTGCAAAATCTGGCAGTCGAGTGAAAAGTAAGGTCATTAAGTTTTATGGATAGGTTATGGATAGGTGACTGCTGGTGTAAATTAATTCCAGCAAGAATTGACAATTGTTTGTCCATTATCATTTTCTAAAACAATTGTAATCCAACTAGAGATTTTAAAACCTCTTGCAATCCAACCTTGTAATGTCTAGTTCAACAATCTCTATGGCAAGCATTTCTCCCAATTCCTCCTCAGAAACTTCTTAGAGTTTCACGAAAGTTATTTATTTATTATTAGACATACCATAGCAAATCCTTGCAAATGTACTATTACAGAAACTTCATCCAGAGCATATGTAACATGCATTCTTACATCCTTCTGACTGGATCAATCCAGTGACGAATATAAACTATTGTCTCTCCCCTACGATATGCTCCACTGAATTATCGAGGTTAATTTCACTACCTACTGACATTAATGTCCACTAGGTTTTGCTCATACAAAAAACAACATAAAATAGGACTCTGAACAACCTACCTCAGTTACTGCAATCTCACTGTGATCAAAGCACCAAAGGAATGGCACACTCCTTCACAGATTCTTCACTATCATCTGGGAACACCATACCTAGTGAGAGCCACATTCTCCAGTTGTAATGAAACAAATTCAACACCAATCTTTAAAGTCTTGACCTTGAATTTGTCTCTCTCAATCTCTTCTTCATCTTGTCAGCAACTTTTTACGTCACGCATGGCACATCTGGCCCTACTACTGGATCCTTGATGTCCTTTCCAAGGTTTTCAATGATGAAGTTTTCCTCCACATTGTGTACTCGGAGTCATTCAAAATTATTGTTCGTTCACCACTTCATCATCCTTGGAATTTCACCACTAACAGCTATACCTATGTTTAGCGTTAAACATGTAGGCATGAAAACCATAAGTTTCGTGCACAATCAATACATGAAAGAATGATTTCCAATTATTATGCTTAATGTTGTTAGTACATGAATACCTGTATAAATCATGACTTATGTTAGGGATGTGATAATTATAATTTTATTTGATTCTCAATATGAATGATGAGATGAAAAAAAAAAAAATGAATAAACTTGACTACTAGATGTGAAAATGAACTTACAAATATATTGGTATGTTATATGAGCTCAAAAATCAATATCATAGATGAGCGTTTATTAAAATGCATTGAGAATCGTTATCTAAATATAATTGATTTTGAATCTATCGATACATATGTTATAATTCGTGGGCAAGTGTTTGCATTTCAGATAGTATCATTACTTGCAGATAGTATCATTACCAAACCAACTTCGTGATGACAAAACTCCAAGAACAATTGAGGCTCAATGAGATTCCATAATAGGGTATTGACCCTAATTCTATTAGGAGGGGTGGAGGTGTTGCCCACCGTTTATCCTCCAAAACCTGGAGTCATGGGAGGACTGTGTGAGTCACGCTCCCCTAGACGTGTGATGATGACTGCCGGATGCCTACGAGGAAATCAGGTCAATTTAGTTGACGCTACCATCCTTAGAGTTATGAATGGTTAGGTCAGTATAACTGACGCCATAACATACTCCAATAGAGGACGGATAGGATGGGAGCGGAAGAGATTAGGAAGGATAGGATGATTTTAGAATAGCTTGGAAACCTAGTTGGGACAAGGTTCGACTATTAAAGAAAATAAATAAATAAATAAATAAATCAAAAAATAATAATAATAATAATAATTCCGGGACGCAATCCTTACACAAATTATATTAATCGTTAAAATAAACACTAAATAAACTCAACTTCGGGACGAAGTTGTCTTTGAAGGAGGGGTGTATGTAATGACCCAACTTAAGTCACTGATTATTAGCATGCTTACGAGACGTGTGTATGATAGCTACATACACATGCATCGCAGGGATTGCACTAGTATACATAATAATTTAATCGTATAAATGTCTATGAAAGAAAATGAATTAGTTTTAAGAAAGTATTAATTAATACCTTATTTATTAAGTGGAACAATAAAATATATATTTATTTATTTTATTAATAAAAGTTTATTTAATAATAAATAAACATTATTACCATGGACAAGATTACTTTACTTCATAAATCTTGGACAATTCACAATAAAGTACTTAAAAGAAACTATACTATTCTCGAAGTCGGTTGAGATGATAAGGGTGAAATCTCATTTAAATATCTTAATGACCAACTCAGTGAAAATATCTTAATGACCAACTCAGTGAAAATATCTTAATGAAAATATCTTAATGACCAACTCAGTGAAAATATCTTAAGGACCAACTCAGTGAAAATATCGGGGTGACCAACTCAAGCGAAAATATCTTACGGGATAAGCTTAAATCTTGAGTTTAATTGGAGAAAAAGGGAGGGAAGAAGAGGAGTGGGTTGGAGGGATGAGCAGAGGGCTCAGTTTTGGAACCGTAAATCGAGAAATTTTGAGCTGTTCTTTGGAGTTTTGGGCACGGGGGCCAGTGGACATCCATTTCGGAGTCCTCTGGATCTGGGAACCACAGAGGTGGATTCCAGATAGGCAGGGAGGCATAAGTTGGTTTGGTAATGGACGCAGAAGACTCAGAGCAATGTGATTAACACCGGACAAGAGAACCAAGAGAATCAGGTACGCAGAGCAGAGAATCAGGTACGCAGATGCATTCAATTGGTAGAAATTATTTGATAAAACTAAATATCATTCTGTACAATCCTTATATTTTCAGCTGAATGGTAAACCAGTCTTTACATATATGCACACGCATTTAAATTGATAGAAATTATTTGATAAACTTAACATCAGCCTGTACAATCTTTATATTTTGAATTAAATGGAAAAGCAGTCTTTACAATATTCATTTACCACTGTAACTAGATGGGAATTATTAGATTTTAAGCCAAATGTCAAGAAAGATAACAGGTTGATTAATATTTAGAGTTGGAACATTCAATTGATGAGCATACAGGACCATTTTTTGATATGTAGTTAGACATACCGTGCATCATCATATCAATAGAGTGACTCTTGATGAGACACTCAATTTTGTACTAACATTTATCCTTTTTTTATAAAGCATGGTCCATGATGATTTCAGTCTTCAGATTTATGAATTATGTATTTATTTCAGTTCTAATGTTGATATTCATGATTAGTTTTGATTTTTAACATTGAAATGTTCAAAAGAATAAAAATATTAGTGTATTTTGTATACATGGTGTTTCCCCACCATATCTGGATCTTGGCTTTGTAAAAATCTGGTGGATCCTTAGCCGTATCTCAATTTGGATCCGTATTTGTTTCTATTTCCTACTAACGTAGACAAAAATAGATAAATACCAAGGGACAACTTATAGAGGGTCTTTCATGATTTGATCCTTTCATTGAACTTAGAGAGAACTATATTTTCACTTGTAGATACACATTATCAGCCACAAAATCATATCATGGTAATGTTCTAAATGTGTCTTTTGAAGACTCACTACCTAAACACTTCAGAGAGATCATAAGTTCAGTGGTATGGGGAAACATAAACATGTATCTGAAATGGGAACAAGCTAGAAACATGACCCCCAAAAACATCAGGAAACAAGGAAATGTGATATATATATATATATATATAGAAAATCATATCAAAACTTTGAAAGAAAGCATTTAAGTTTTAACATTATAATTTAGAATACAAATACAAATTCATGAATAAATGACCAAGTGCCAGGGCCCAAGCAAATCATGCTACGACAAATACGTACATATCATTGAAATCATTGTCTACACTGGTATCCTCGTCATCAATATCACCCTCTAAGCATTAAAATAAGATAGAAAAAGCTTAACTTGTCAAATCCAAAGTTTGTTTGAGCGATGGGTACACTTTTATTAGGGTCATGATAAAGGAGTTCGACAATCAATGTCACTAACATTAAGGTACATAGAGGGTTTGGTTCTGTTGATTAAATGCTAATTCCATACTTTTGTATATGACAAAATCCAATGGAAACATTGCAATCCTCTCAATCCTAAAATTCTAAAAACTATAAACTCTGTTGGTTTTGGAGTGGGATTTAAAATTCTACATTCTTCATATGAAATCCAATGAGGTTGGAACCACTCTCAAACAACTTGAGTCGACTAATCGCAACGTTAAAAATTTAAGTAAAAGAATGTAATTTTAAGAATTTAGCATTACCATTAATTACATATCATTAGTAAGGCCCTAGGGTTGAATATTAGATTTCCCTATTCATAAACTATTTTTTTTAAATAATGTGTTTGGCACACACACGCCACACAACATGCTGTATTGCCCGGCATGTGCTATGTGGACACTAAAACACAGGGTTTGGTACCTGAAATTCATTTCAAAAAAAGTGAAATGTGTGGTATGTTTCAGTCGCGTTTCAGAGTTTTTGTACTAAAACTTGGCTTATGGGGGGGAGGGGGTCCCAAGTTTCTAGCAACTTAGGAGAGATCATATTCAAATACCATACTTACAATGTGGCGACGAGATTGTATTTAAACTACATAATTGGATAATTATGGAACTGTCATTAATTACATAAATAGCTTGTAGTTGATCTTTACATGAAAAGAATGGGAGGGTATCACAAGTTACAGTGAAGGGAATGTATATTAAGCCACCATGATCCCTTAATATCCAATTTATACACACCCATCTTGACTGCTTTATGTTAGGACAAAAAATGCATGAGACATGAGAAGTGGTGGAAAAGACCCCAAGCCATATTCTTGACTCTCTCAATTGTATTCATTTCAATGTTACAATTATACAATACATAAGTGAAACCATCTCAATTACTCTCGCCTTAACACTTCATTAAAAGATAAAGTAGGAGAAAAGGTAGGAATCTAGAAACACACTTAGGATAGTAACTATTTTCTAGGATGTGAAGTACAAAGATGGTGTACTAGAACTTTATGATTGTACATGAGTAAGAGGATAACATTCCCACTTCAATCATAAGTCTGAAAAATAATGCCAGCAATGTAGCAGACACCAGTATTATCTCCAAGATTTCATGTTGAAACTCCTAAGTTGAGCTTTAATAAAGAATTGTTTGAAACATTGCAAAATATGGATGTTGAAATCCAATATGATGAGAGATAACCAAGAGAAGTGAATACACTGCAAGTATGTAAAATCCCTGAAAATACCTGACAACTCAATCAAATTCAAAGCTACAATGTAGAAGGATCCACTTGCCCTTTGTTAGGTCAAATGACCATATAGGTGAACATAATGTTCACAATATTGCTCTCAATTAGCATCCCAATCTTATATCATGTGTATGATTCAATCACAATACATTGAACCGTCATTGTTGAGTAGTAAACCAGGCATCCTTTTGGAACTACTCAAGTCTCAAAGTCTAACATCTAAAAATTGTTGTGCCCATTTAGTGATTTGTTTATGTTCTTGAAACTTTTAGTATGATAACCATCTTGTCCATCTAGCGATTTTGATGTTGTTTTTGTTGCCAAAACTTTGAGTTTGACAATCATCATCGTTCCCCCCTTTGATAGCTAAAAGAAGAGACAACATGGGTTTTCATGTAGGTTACTTTTTATCAATTCCATCGGGTGGTTTTTGGTTGACCATGAACCATCTTCACTTCATTTGGTGATTTTTGTTTACCACTAACTATTTTCACTTGATTTGGTGGTTTTTAGTTTACCACTAACTATTTTCAACTTATTTTGTGTACTTCCCCCTTCAAGGTTTAGGAAAGTTTCATTATTGTACCCCTCCCTATTAAGAACAAGCCTAGTACCGTTTTCATTTCACTATCCATTGCAAGATGTGTCTTTATTCGAGATTGAATCCTTCGGGAAGACTAAGATATTCACTATGTTGTTGATGAGCACTGGTAAGGATCGATCCAATCATAGTGAACATTTAATCTTGCAATTTTGTTTCGCTTGGAGTATTTCTTCGTCGCATGATTCATCTTGCCACACTTTTGACAAGGATGAAGATCAAAACAATGATATTCCATATGACCAATGTGATTGCAATGTTTGCACTTTGGTCTTTCCTTATTGATTTCCAATGTCTCATTATCTAGAAATTCTCCACTTACAAACTTAAGCGGTTTTGAGTAATTTGGGATGTGCAAGTTGTTGTCATCACCATATCATACATCATGTTGATTTTTGTTGACTTGCATTTATTTCCAAGACCTTACAATATTATTGGAAAGATTGTGTTGATCATGTACAACTTTATCTTCCACTGTAATTGAAGTTGTCTCACTCAGATCCTTAGGAGTGAACTTTTGATTCAGAGCATCATCATCACTATCATCGTAGAATTGTTAGTTCAAATGTTTCACAAAATCTTGATTTTTGAGATCCATCAACTCATCATTTAAGACTTAGGATTAGGATTGGGATTGTAGCTAATGTGTCTTTGTTTGCATGACCCACAAACATGTGATAACATTTTCTAGTTTGTCATTGGTTAATATAACTATACTACTCTCAATTGTTTCCAATAAAGTTTTCAATAAGGAAATCGACTCTATGAGTTTGGCCATCACTATTCACACTTTTATTTTGCTCGCTTGAATTTGTTGACTTGAATTCACTTTCTTACGCTTCATGCTCACTTGAACATCATACTAGATTTTTATTTTTTATTTTCAGCAAGTTGAGGGTGTCGGATACTAACGAAAATGCACCCATACTCATGATATTTACAATGGTTTGAGTTTCAACCACTCAATCTATTAATTTTCACTAAACTATTTCAATCACTTAATGAACTCTTGAGTGTTAGGTTCAACCAAGAGTGCCCCTGATAAACACAGTTCAATTCAATTTTGATTTGATTTGAAACTGAATAAAAAACCTATTGTCTGTACAATTCAACTTAATCAAGTACACTTACAAATCCTTTCTTATGTAAATATCTTTTATATGTAAATATCTTTCATATGAAATCCTTTCTTATGTAAATATCTTTCATATGAATATAAATCAAGCTTTCTTTTTTTTCGTACTGAAAAAGTACACTTACAAAAAACATTGTTGGTAAGTTACAATTGAATTTCAAATGCTCCAAGATGTGTTGGGTTCAGAAACTTATCCTTTCATTATTAGTTTGATTTGTCCATTGTTGATGTGGTTGACAACTAAAATGCTTAAATATGCATGGTAGTTGCATGATTACTTGTGGTTTGGTTGTGTTTGAATAGCATTAATAATGCTCGAACTCCATTTGTGTCGCAGCAAATGCTAAATTGCAATTGACAAAAAAAAAAAAATAGCATCAAGAATCCCAAAGATATACAGCATAACAAACTCAAAATGTACTTAACATTCCTTTATTCAATTTTAAACAAATCTATAACACAACAAAAAATTAATATTTTTATTAACAAATTACATAAAAGTCATATATAGCATCCTAACTCTTATATGACATCCTTTCTTTTTGAAAATAACTTTCCCGTAGCTTTTACAAATTTAAGCTATACTTCTCAACTTGTCCAAATACTTTTTGGAAAATGAAATTTTCTTTTAATATATAAAAATTATAGCAATAATTTCTTTTACTTTGTCTATCGAAAGATTTGGTAAAAACAAAAACTTTCATCACCTAAGATTCTAAAAGGTTACTAAAATGTTATTGTTTTTCCACGGTAAAATATCACTTCAAAGTCTCCCACGTTTCTTTAATTTAATTGTGTTGTGTTGTGAGACTGTATATCTAATAAAACATAACTCCATTTTTGTTAAGATTACCTCTTTCCAAGGGATGCACTTTTCTTCGAATGTTGTGCGTTTTCCTTAGTCCTGCAGTCTATACTTTGGGACGATTAAAATTTGAAATTATCATCTTCAACCGAGCGTGGAGCAGGATATGAGCGTGGGCGTGTGAATAAACCGTGATCCAGCTAAATCTCGCATTTGCATTGGCGTTTGTGGTAACATAACTTTTTATTCCGTTTTCTAGAGTGAAATAGGAGCAACTTCTATTAAAGCAATTGCTATGGTATGGCTCATAAGATATCTAAAAAAAATTGAACAAATGAGGGTAGTTTGATGGCCTAATGTTTATAAGAAGAAATTTTGGCGTAAATCACATTCAGAAAATCATTGTTGATGCGTTTCGAACCACCCAATGTGGTTCATCGTCAGGGCAAGTTGAAAAGTTGAAAAATCAGATCTATCTTTGGCTGTTAAATACTTTTAGCAGAGCCTCCAACTGCTAATTAGGACAACGTCTAAATTTGACTAGGGACTAGGGTCAAACAAACAAGTTATAAATTAAAAGTAAATAAAAGACCTTACCCATATATAAAATATATGTATAAAGTAAATTTAATTAAACTGGTTGTTTAATAAATCGTTAAAAGTATTAACTATTTAATAGATAAATAGCAAATATAAATATTAGAGTAGAACGTATAACTAACAAGATATAGAGGTATAACTAACTAATTAAAATTATAACAAGTTGAAAAGTTGAAAAATCATATCTATCTTTGGCTGTTAAATACTTTTAGCAGAGCCTCCAACGGCTAATTAGGACAACGTCTAAATTTGACTAGGGACTAGGGTCAAACAAACAAGTTATAAATTAAAAGTAAATAAAAGACCTTACCCATATATAAAATATATGTATAAAGTAAATTTAATTAAACTGGTTGTTTAATAAATCGTTAAAAGTATTAACTATTTAATAGATAAATAGCAAATATAAATATTAGAGTAGAACGTATAACTAACAAGATATAGAGGTATAACTAACTAATTAAAATATAAAAATTTTATTAATACTTTTAACTATTTAATAGATAAATAGCAAATATTAAATATAGAGTTAGACATATAACCTAACCAGATATAGGTTATAACTAACTAATTATAAAATTATAAAAATTTTAAAAATACGAAGTTAAGTTAAAAAGTTAGTTGAAAAATAAAAAAATAAAAATAAATAATTAAATATATTAGAATAAAATAATATTCAGTGAAAAAAATAAATAACTTAAAAACTAAATAAATAAATATATTTAAAGAAAAAAACTTACCAAATTAAATTTTATGAATATATATATATATATATCTGAAGAAATAAACTACCTTAACAAAATAATATATATATATATATATATATATATATATATATATATATATATATAATATATATAATATAATATAAAAAATAAATTAATAACTAAAGGGTAGATAGTTATAAAAAAAAGGTGGGGTTTATTTAATAGATCTAATAATAACCATTAAATAATATTAGTTAAGATTTTATTTATTAATATCTATTAGGAAAAAATAAATAGAATGAGCGACACATATTAAAAAAGAAGAAGGTCAGGAACAGGACCAATAGTAAACCACAGAACCAAAAGGAGAAACCCTAGGAGGAAGGAAAAGACAAGGCTCCAAGGGGAACATTGAAAGTTCGAAAAGGTTAAAAAGGAGGAAAGGAAAAGCAAGACTAGGAAGAAAGGGCAGGGATCCAACAGCTACTGATCTTCCAACCGTCATCTCTATTGAGATTGTTATGCCTTCTTTCAATTTCAATAGCTTCCCTGAATTTACGATGATGGCACTGAGCAACTTTGGCAATAACCTTGGCCTCCTTTATACAAACCTGATGCTTGGTCTTTTCCACATGCTCTACTAACGCAGAAGACTTGGTTCTCCCATGTCTTAGGTCAACTGCATGTTCGTTGATCCTCTGATGGATGGAGCACCCTGTTTCCCTGATGTAGGGGGTCCCACAAGAACAAGGGATCAAGTAGACACCCTTCATGTCCTTAGGGTCAACGGGATCTTTCACCGATCGGAGGGATTTACGAATAGTGTTGAGGGGCCTAAAGTTTGAGGGAATATCATACCTCTTAAGGATCCGAGCAATCTTGTCCGTGGTTCCCTGGACATAGGGAAGATGGACACCTAGTCGGCGCTCTTTAGGTTCTTTTTTAATTAACGAATTTTTAGAGGCTTTAAGGAAAGTCTTCTGACCTAGGCGCCTACTATAGCCATTCTCCACAAAGACATTAAGGAGATGGGATCTCTCCTTATCGAAACTCTCATTATCAGAAACCCTAAGGGCACAAGTAGCGAGGGTGTTAAGAACACGCATCTTTTGAGCAGCGAAATGATGGGAATCAGCATGAAGATACCGCTCAATATGTGTTTTCTTCTGGAACACTGAATGGGAGAGTGAACCGTCCTTATTCTTAGCTATAAGAATATCCAGGAAAGGGAGGCAACTATTGACCTCTTTTTCCATGGTGAACTTAATGGCAGAGGATTGAGTGAAAGAAAGAAAACATGGATGAAACAAAACTACACATTGATGCAAAAATGGAATATCTACCTCAATCTCTATCCCATAAATCACAAGGAGTTAAACGATTTTGTTATGGAGAAGTTTCGTAAAAACATATGGGGAAAGAGTTGGGTATAAAGAATAAATATTACATTGAGGAATTCAACTCTACATGTGATCTAAAACAAAAAGAGTTCATTGGAGCTAGCATTTCTTGGAGGGCAAAGGTTCTTATTGCTCAATTAAGCACCAACTCAAATCAACTTCGGTGTGAAACAAGACTGTGGAAAATGCCTAAAGAAGCTTGGGAAGAACGGGTGTGTACATTTTGCACGTCTAGGGCTGTGGAATCGGAAAAACATTTCATTTTGGAATGTGATGCATTCAAAGACATCAAAGAAAGTTATGAGAACATGTTAGCATCAATTTCTTGGCATTGTCTTTTTAGCGCGGGGATTGTTGGAAGGTTGGGTTAGCCCATCATCAATTTGAATCAGAAAAGGATTGAATTGCAAAAACCTAAAAACAAGAAACTAATGGTCTCGTAGACCTTAAAATATCATTTCATTTCATTTCAATTTCTCTATAACTAAAACCGAAAATATTTCAATACTAAAAAGCAAAAACTTACCATCTCAAACTTAAACTTACCCTCCTGCGCTGAAACTGATCCGTAGGGATTCAATGGTCGCAGAAGCTTCTAGTTCAAAGGGAGCTTCCATTTCAATGCCGAGCTCCACCACAATGAGAAGTGCTACTCCCTATTTCAAGGCTATGACCTGAGCCCCGAAGGTTACCGAACTAACGCACATTGTGCCAAGGATGCCGATTTGCCACAACAAACCATGGTGGAAATTTCCTCAATGTATTTCCTTTCTCACGTTGCGGGCCATATTTATTATACATATCCGGCATAGGACCAAAATATATATATATATGAATTTGGTGTGAGGCTAACCTAGGCTAAAAAGTGATTTTGATGACACCCACAGTTTCATCATTAACCCTTCCATTCATGAGGTTTGGACCTGACACCACACAGGCCAACTCCTCTACAAATCAGGGGTTCAACGCAATGTGCATCCAGCCCCGCTGATTACATTGTAATATATACAATTGTATAGACAATCAAGATCCAGGGCCGGAGCAGTCGGTGATAATGCCTGCGATACTCAGTCACCAAAATGCCATTTACAGGTTGGATTAGTGCATAAATTGAATGCAAAACAAGTTATCAACCTCGAAGGAAAGTACTTTGCGAGCTTTCGAACTATTAGAAAGAATCTTGGGACCAAAATACCATTTACAGGATGGATGAGTGCATACGTTGAATGCAAAACAAGTTCTCAACCTCGAAGGCAAGTACTCTGCGAGCTTTCGAACTATTAGAAAGAATCCTGGGTGAGGTTATTTGAAACCATAGAGGATGCCCTTGCTTTTGGTCCAACTCGTGTTGGAAATATATGATGAGATGGGCTCCGCTCAATTCTTATGAAACGAGATTTGATAATTTGTCGAGTTTTTTTTTTAATTAAAGAAATGGTGTTTAGAGCAGTTTGTGGGTGTATATGGTTTTGTTGAATATTAAACCACAAGACTTATAAGATCAAACCTCCACACATAACTGTTTGATCACAACTTCAAACACACATAATTTAAAAAAAAAAAATACCATTTGAAATACCCAAGCAAGCTCAATCCAACCTCTACAAATAACCGTCTGATCACAACTTCAAGACCCGATAATTTACAAAAATGCAATTTAAAATACCCAGCCAAGCTCAATCCTTAAGACTTGTGGATAGAGAAATATTTTTCTTATGCGCAGAAACAGTGTTCTTGAGGTCGATCTCCCTCTGGTGAACGCGTGGGCTATCAAGTGGAGCGATCAACATGCGTAAGTGCAGCTAGTGGATGGATGGATGAGAGTGTATGCGACTATCCTTGTGGGAAAATTGGTTTGCAGGCTCCTCGCAAATCACTTCCATCATCTTAAGAAGAACACTTTCAAATAGCAAAAGTAATTTATCTATATGTGAACTAATGATTAATTTTTTTTTTAATATTAGATTTGGTTCATTTGGATTGATTATAATATTATTGGTTATTTGTTTCAATGTTTTTAAAGTGAAAATTCCGAACAAAATAGTTTATAAAGTTATTTTTACTCGCTAGTTTTATTTTGGAGAATATGGTCTAAAAAAATTTAGGGTTATTTTCAAACATTAAATGATATTTTTAGAGTTAATATTTTCATGCATTAGTGTCGAAGATGTTGTTCTACATTTAGAAGTCTTTTCAATAATGCAAGAATCACGTCAGTTAAAGTTCTTATGCCAAAGTTGTTTCTAACAAGTTGATTTACCATGTTTGACCACCATTGTATGAATTCAAGTCACATCAACATCTGCTACTCATGCATTGGCTAGCCATGTGTGGGCTATGAAGATCACTCTAGAAAGCTCAAGCTTGTAACCTTAGTTGAGCGTTTAAAAATTCAAACCTTAACCCTAGTTATAAACTGAACCATTTGTAATGTCCCCAATCGTTTAATTGTCGAACGAAGGATGGAGTAACTTATCCAATCCCATAAGCTATAATCTTGATAAAGTGGGGAAACCCAATTTTCCAATGTTTTGAGCAACATTGGGTGAATCTTGGGTTGCCTGGAGCAAAAAAGCCCAAATTTGGGGTTGCATTGCCACCCCTCACATTTGAAAAACCCCATGGGGAGTCTATAAGTAAAGGGAAATTGGAAGCATTTAATCATCATCAATTTGAATTGAAATATCTCTGATTTTGTTGAGCCTAAGAAGGTTTTAAAACCACTTCTTAATTAGTTTCAGTGGAAGTGATCCCACTTTAGTTAATCCTTTTGTCTAGCTTCAGTGGAGCTAATCTTACTTTACCTAGACACCCTTTTTCTTTTCTAGCACAAGCCATAGGAGTAGTTATGGTTTGGTTTTTGATGTTTTTTTCTTGCCCTAGCACAACAACCCTTCTCGCAGACCACACAGGCTTGTAGAGCTAAGCAGAGTCAAAGTTTTGTGGGCATTTTCTAAATCAACTAGCATCTTTTCAAAGCTGACAGAGTTTCATCCCTGAGGGAATCCCCCCAAACCGTCTCTTCATGTTGACGTCAAGGTATTCTGTAACAGCAGTGGTGGCACAAAACTCAATTTAAGTGTGAATTAAGGTCGTCTATGCAGCAAGTAGGTGGGCCACAACCACAAGGCTACAATTGTCGGTGCCACAAGGCCAGGACCACGTCTGGCCGGGGGAACCACAAGGAGAATTCTTTCATTTATCTATTCGAGTACAATTTTTTGGAGCATCTTTGATATGGTTTAGTGGATTTCCCTAGTTGTTAAATGTGTCTAAGGAGATCCCTAAGCAATTTGTAGACCATGGACAAATTAGGATCTACTAGAATCACTAGCTAATAATAGGGACACGCCGTGAACCACGAGAGGAATGAATGTAAATTTTGGATCTTTGTTGTACCGAGAGTGAGTTGTCACAATGCACTATGTTGCTGCCAGATCATAGATAGTGGGTTAAAACTAGTATAGGCACAGTAGAAGTGGTTGAAGAACTGGATAATGATTTTGAAATCATGATGATATTTTAATGGTCGAAGGAATTCTCTGTTGTGTTGTTGAAGGAAACATACAACTACTATATATATTTATTATTTTGGAAATCTTGTGCTACTTCAATGTTCTCTACTATTGAATAAATGAACATTGTTATTGAATAACCTCATTGATTTATTGTAATTTTAGTCAAGTATAGAAAATTTAGGGGGAAAATTACCTTTAGATATTACACCACTAGAAAGAGTAGGAGTCATATTCAATGTTATTGTATTATGATCCATAAAGAGAAAAGCAACTAGGAGTGGGAAATTAGAGAGCATAACAAAAGGGGTTAATGTTCTTACCAGTCTTTCATGCCACAAGTCTCAAGTAACTTTATAAAGAGTATCTTTTCCTTTGTGGCATGCCCATCTTCCACAACAAAGAAAAGAGAGAAAATCAACCTCACCTTCTAGGTGGGATTTTTCTCAGTAGAGTTTCCCTAGGAAAATCTTTGTGTCTATTGTGGATGGTGTGTATTTTTTATGTTTTATATTTCTCACAATTCAACTAATTTAATTAATTAAGCAGGAATTTCAACTAATTAAAAGATATGGAATGTAAGGGAAAATAACAATAAAATTTTTAGTAATATTATCATATGTATTGTGATGAATTTTTCCAGTGGAATATCCACTCTAGTTTGTAGGCCATATTGGTATTAGAGTAGGTTTCTTTGCAGAATATTATGAGAAGTTGCAAGGGAATTAAGAATTGGTTAGGCATAAAGTCGTAGAACCCTAGCCATGGCTGGCAAATCTATTCACAATAAACCCTATGATCCAACAAAAGAGAGATTTGTGAGGTTGGAAACATAGGTCATAAACATCAACCAATGAGCCTCATGATGGCAACTCTAAAAAACAAGCTTGTGAGGTTGGAAACATAGGTCATTAACATCAACCAATGAGCCTCCTTATGACAACTCTAAAAAACAAGCTTAGAATCAAAGAAGATGGAGATTCCAACTCAAAGGTCAAATTAGAGGGGAAATCGAGGGATCGTGAAGATACAGAAAAGGAGTCAATTACCTAAAAAAGAGCAGTTGAGTTTGATTGTCATTACCTATTCACAATTCATGTTCAAGATGAAAGCGAAGGTTGACATAAAGCCATACCAAGGTGAGATCAAAGCTTTAAAAATTAATTACTAAATGCAAAAAATAAAGTGTATTTTAACATATACCATATTGATGAGGAGCGGAAATTATCATTTGCTAGATTGAAGTCAGAAGGCTATACTCTAGCCTTGTGGAAAATCCATATGGAGACACTTAGGATGGAGGGTGATCCCCAAGTACTAAGTGGAAGGACTTCAAAACCCTGATAACGTCGCAATTATACCCTGTTGGGTATGTAGAGGACTAATAGATCTAATGGCACTACATCAAACAGAGGCAGGGGAAGAGTGTACAAGAGTACACCATCTAATTCAAGAAGATGGCCATAAGGTTGAGTATCTCTCCCAGGAGCCTAGATGTACTTTTCAAGTATTGGGGTCTACACAACCATCTACAAAAACAAGTGATGATGTTCAAGTCATGAACAATAGAGGATGTTTGTGTATAGGCATAGTATCTAGAAAGCATAGACCAAAATTAAGGGTAGTCAAGTGATTTAAAACAAAAGGAGCACCATGAAACTTCTAAGGAAGGGAATAAAACATGGAAAAAGGGAAAGGATAAAAAGACAACAACCACTACACATAAGTGCAAAGATCCAAGCAATCACTACAACTTTGATGATCACACTAAAGATGAGTGATGGAAAGTGCATCCAAAGATGAACCTAAAGAATAGGAGGAAGGATAGGAAAAAAAGAATCTTCTAACCATAGATTCAAACAATAAGGTGGAAAGTAGCTTAGATACAAACAAATTTGTCTGCACCTCAATCCAGAAGGAGGTGAATCTAAGTAGCCTTCATCATTAGGAAGAGGAGGAGATGACCAAACTCTTCCAAATTAAGATCCAAGTCAAGGAGACCAAGCTAGATGCTTTGTTGGACTCAAGTTCACATGTGAATCTCATAGTAGCGGATCTAGTCAACAAACTTGGATTAGACATTTGTGATCATCCTAACCGATATCCATTGGGATGAGTAAATAAAGATGCAGGTATTAAGGTAGCAAAATAGTGTAAGATAAAATTTTCGAATGCAAATTTCCACAATTGTAATTCATAATGAGAAGAAAACGTTTCGAGAGAAATTGTGTTTACAATTGTTGAAACGTTTGACGTTTCAGGTGAACCCTTCACTCATCATTAGAGACATAAAGCAAGAAAGATGGATGAAGAGAAAAACACTGATTCTTTTAAAATGCCATGGTGTTAAGAGAGACACTAAGAAAGAAGCGTTAGAATATGTTTTATTATTCAAGAAATAATATTAAAAAATATAACCAAATATAATTAATATTATTATATTACTATGAGTGAAATTATTATCACTATTTACCCAGATGTGGATGACAACCAAGATATTTATGATGATTAGACCGTCGGGCGGCAAGAGGACGAGCCACATGGCCGCCTACGTTCCCTCCCATGCCAGCCTGAAAAAAAAAATCATGGCAGCCTGCAAGTTTCATTAAATGGGTACTCTAGCCGAGATTTACCCATCATTCGAACAACAATGGACTCCACTAGCCATAATGATGCTCTTCCCCCCCGCTCCATAGCATATGCCCGCCTCAAGCAGCTGAGCCTTGTTCTCGCACTGTTACCGGGAGCTGATGCTGGTTGCTAAGTTGTGTAGACCTTGGTAATGGGCATCATTTCTCCCACACCAGGCTCTGCAATTTGTCTTCAGCCCAACCTTCTTGATCCTCTGCTTAGTCCTTTAGCCAATTTCCCCCACTGATAGCTCAGCTTTGAATTCTGCGATGGATCGCATACGTCACTGAGTGCGTAGCAGAAGAGGGGGATGTCGTGGTGGTAGTGTCTACCCTCCTGTGGCGCCCAACCCTGACTCTGCCTCCCCCTCCCCTTCCCCTAACATTCCCAACCCTTATGGCACCTTCTCTAGCAGGTATCCTGATACCCGTAGTGGTCGCGGACGCACACAACTTCAAGGTGCTAGCCAGAGAGACGTCACTGTCCATACAGCCAATTTTCCTCTCCCCCCTCACCTTGCTCCTCACTCGACACAATTTCGCTTCCACAACACCCTAAATAGACCTGTCATTACAGCCACAATCACCATTGTTTTCTCTGATGAAAACGATCTGCAGGATGCACCGTCGAAGAACACTGGGACACAGCAACGGGCTGCTCACAGGACCAGGAGTGGCTAAGACTCAGCCAAGCAACCGATGGACGAGGAGGTTGCCACCCTACATGGCAAGGAACTGGGTGGCAGTCAGCATGCTGCGGAAGGAAGATCTAGAGACACGCAAACACCTGGAGGCAAAGTGGACGACACGTCAAGGCTGCATGCAGCTGCGGCAGCTCTGGTGGCATTCAACCCGCTCATGGGCCTCAAACCGGTGCGTCGGAGGAGGAGGATGAATGGTATCAGTATGCGTGCCTCATCAAAGAGGAGCTCGCCCTGGACGACCTCAAGTGATGACACTTGGCAGCAGGTGTCACCCTTATGCCAACTGGGTGTTTCTTCTGCTGACTAGTTCTTTTCTGAAATGATTGTTCTGTTAAAACTTTTATATTATTTTGCCATGTTTTGATATTTTCTAGTTTAAGACTGATAACCCATATGTGGGTTCTTTTTGCCTTCATGGACTGGTTTCCCCATCTATGGGGCAGTCGAGATATTTTTTGATAGATGATGTTCAGTATTGTTGAGCCCTGAGCCTCAATGTAATCATATTTTGTTTCATATTAATAGAATATATTTACTTAGGAAAATAAAAATATTATCACTATTTAAATATTAAACATAATAATATAATTATTAATTATATTTTAAAAAAAATACAGCTACTAAAATTAAAATATTAATATAATAATAGGATCAAAATAATACATAAAATACTAATTAATTAGTAGAATATAACTATTAAATCATAATTTATAACTATTAAATTATTAATAAGTATAACTATTAAATATTATATAAATAATAACTATTATTATTAAAAAACTAATAGTACCAATTAAATTATTAAAATTAATATTGTTAAAAAGGGTCAAATTAATACATAAAAATAATAATTAAAAAAAAAAATCTAAGTAGAGACTAATTCTATTAATAAAAGTAAAAATATAGTTACAATGTGGTCGAGACCTCAGAGGAGGTTCAGGACTGTCGAACAGGACAAACTAACAGTCCCAGAATTGGGATTTACCAGATACAAAAGCCCAGGGCTATATAGAGAAAACAGGCCAGAGTGATATATCTCAAAAAAAGACAGATTATAAACTGTGACCATACTAACTGTACTTAAGACTGTGACCATACTACAGAGCCAAAAACTTAAAACTATAACATGGCTACATGCTTGATGCAGAAAGACGTTTACAGAAGCCATATAGGCATAACAAAATGGAGTGAAGAACAGAGAGAGGACCAAAGAAGCAGCCATAACCCAGGAGTCTTCAAACAACAGAATCATGTTCTGGAATCTCCTCCTCCACAAGGCAAGGATAGCCCATCCACGTGTCGTCCACATTATCCTTAAGAGCTGAGTTGTTGCCGTCTGGAGGAGCTGCCAACTGTCGCATGCTTTCCGAGCCATCCACCGATCGAGCAGAGACTGGGACGTTCTGTTGATTGCCATCTGGAGGCTTGGAGATGTCGCTGGCATTTCCTTCAGCCTGCAAATCACCACAATTGAACCTGAAACCCACATCTACCCCCTGTTGCGCGCTACCTCCTGGAGATTGAGTTGAAGAGGTGTTCACAGCGACAGTAGGCCGAGCTTCTTCCTCTGAGAAGATTACCGTAATGCTGGCCGAGAGAACAGGTTGATTGAGGCGACTGTGAAACATGAAATGAGTGGTTTGAAAGGAATTGTGCAAGAGTGGCCTGCTGGTTTCTGAGGTAGGTGAAGCCAAAGTCAGAGGGATGACAGGCGGAGGAGTAGGCTGAGAGCGCCCATGGCCTCCACGACCGCCACCTCGGCGACAGCTACCACGACAATGCACCATGGGCAAAGTAACAGGATAGCTGGGAGGGGAAGAAGAGCATGGAACAAAGCAGATGCCGGTGTGAGGGTGCCTGTAACGCTTGAAGAACCAGACATGCAGCGCCACCTTCGTAGCACTACAAGAATGCAAAACCGGAGGTAGTTGCATGGGGGGAGGCCAGGGGTAAATATTGACAGGGAGAGCCGAGGCAGCCATTAAACCAAAACCAGGTGAAATGTTTCGAACCCACTGCACATTCAATTCCGCGTGAGTGATGATTTGCTTGGATTTAACATGAACAGTTTCCATCTACGGGAGGGTCTGAGAAGGTGTGTTGTTCTGCCACCTATTGTACCAGCTACCGCCAAGACATAGAGCCTTCATAAATTGAACTTTAATGCACCTGCATCCGGGTATAAAAATAATAATTATTAATTGATTAGTAAAATACAAGTATTAAAATCATTATAATTATAACTATCAATAATTATAAATATTAATTAAAATGATTAATGGGAAAAATTAAAATAATAATAAATGTGAAAATAACTATTATTATTACATTAATAATATTATTAAAAAAAAAAACTTAAACAATAATTACTATTAATGTTGTATAATTAATATTAGTATTAAATTATCAAAAATATTAATAATTATTTAATTAATATAATATTATATTTATGAGATTAAATTGTTTCAAAAAGTGTTATAAATAAAGAAAAATACCAAATAACAAATAATTATTAAAAGGGGTGGTAGGAGCGAGGGGTGATACTCTGCCTCGGTGAATATGATGAGACCAAGTATGTATAGGGAGTAGGCACAGCAACAAACAAAAAGGCTAAATTCCTAGCGTTATGGAAAGGCTTAGATCTCACTAAGAACAAAGGTACTTGAAAGCTTAAAATCCTTCAGGAATCTATGATAGTAATTAGAATGCTATCAAAGTCTTTTACATCAGTTGATCCTACACTACCTCCTGTAGTGAGAAGAATAATCCTTCTTTTGAATTTTTTTGAAGAATTATCCTTTTTTCATGTCCTGAGACATCTTAATGGAGTGGCCACAACCGAGGAGCGGAGTTAGACACATGAGCATTAGAATTAAATGGAATCAACAAAGGTCACATCCACGTGCCATAATATATGATCATGGACTAAAGTTCATCAAAGGTTGGCGGTATTCGGGAACATCACCTCCGGGAATTTATTTCTTGCATGCACATTGGGCTAGCACTAAGGATTAATGCGAGCACACTTGGAGTCCTTAAACAAATACATGGTAAAGCTGGACATCCCGCCCTTTTTCTCAAACACATCTTGGCTAGATCGTTAGATAGATGGAAGGCATCGAGCCTGAGCAATGTGAGTTCTCACAGGTTGGTATTAATGTCAAAAGGATGAATGTTATTCTTCCCACAAAGCTCCATTAATTCAATGAAGGAAATGTTGTTCTGGATTCTTGCGAAGGATAGATCTAAGATTGTCATGGACATTAAAAGAGATCTGCGTTTAATGGCGATAATGGAGAGTGATGGAGGGAGTCTGATCAACAGGAGCCTTATATATGGAAATTGCTTCGGGTATTTGGCTAGTCATTCTTAGTTTCCCTTGGTATTTCTCATGTTCTAGTTTGTTTTTAAGTTGTGTAATGATGGCATCAGAAGTTGTTTAGGTCTTGGAGGATGAAACGACAAGGTGGAAGAGGGTGGTCGAGTTTCTCTTCAAATTGTTGATGGGTCACCTAGATCTCTTGACCCACAGGATAGATTTGACAGAAAGCGACAGGGAGGCAAAGGAAGTTCTGATGGAAGATAAGTTCAAGAGCTTGGAGGTGAGTGTAAAAAGGAAGCTCATTAGGCTTGAGCAATAACTAATATCCCACAATGCAGAGCTCGTCATTGATGGTTTCTTCGCGGAGGTTAACAATCTTCTGGCAAGGAAAATTTCCCTCAGCGCGAAGGAGTCACAAGAGTTGTCTGGAGAGGGCGTAATAGTTGGAGTAACGGGAAAAGGAAAGTCTGTCTTCTAGATCAACAAGGATGAAACCAAACCTCCTAATCGATCCTAAATTATAGTTATTTTGTGTATTGCAAGTTCATTTTGTTATTGAGTCAATTTTGTTGGTTATATAAACGATATCAATGTAGAATCTTAGTACAAAAATCCTATAGAGGGAGCAAGATCCTGCTCTAGGTCTATTGGAACATGGAAGATGCAGAGATTGTAGAGTTATGTTTTGTATTTTCTTATGTAAATGTTTTTGGCCATCCAATCCAGGCTTTATAATATGAAAGTAATTGTTCCATATATATAATATATATATATATATTATATATTACATTATTTTCATTTAAAATTAATTATAATGATGATGATGGTTAACATCCACTAAGGACCAATATGGTATATCAAACCTTAAGAACGTAAGATATTAACTCAGACTCTTTAATATATTATTTCTATGATAAAAGAGAAGGGAGATAAGTCTTTTGAGATCATTGTAGTTTTGTTGAATTAACAAGTCAAGAAGTTTGGTAGTGTGGCAAATGCTTTGAAAATGAGAATGAATGTGAGTAAGGGTCGGGCAAACCAAGAAAAAATTCTTTTCATCTTCAACTCTCTTAATATCGCAAAGGGGACTGGTTCTTTCGTCCTAAGGTGTTTTGGGAATAGACCAACGCCCGGTTTCACTCTGAAGCTCATGAGAATTAGTTATCTTTGCAATGTACATTTTCTTCTTAGCATTGGTAAAGACAGAAAAATAATTCTAGTTAGCAAGAGTGGGGTTGATCATCTCCTCATAATACGTTAGCTTCCTTTTTCCCTCTAACTCCTTATCATCCCATAACTTATCCTTAAATTTGGAAGTAATAGTGTTTTTAATATTATCCTTATTCCCCAAGATGATCTTCTTTATCCCCCAATGGTCGAGCCAAGACTAGGCATCCTTATTAATATTAGAATAAGTAATATTAAAAATATTAGAAACAAGAAAA
>APFE030918779.1:153918-183282 GCA_000404065.3 Pinus taeda
AAATACTAATATTATTACTAATATTCAAATTGTTTTATGAAAAATATATAATAATAATAATAATAACTATGAACTAAGATAAAATTATTATTAAGAATAGTTATTTTTGTAAAAGTTTAAAGTGAAAAAGGAAGAAAAAGGAAAAGTGGGGAATGACCTAAAAGAGAAAAGGAGGGGAAAGGAGGGTGGTGGTGGCGGGGGCGGGGTGTTGATGCGGAATAACTTAGGGATGCTTGTGATAAAGACAATGGATGGTGGGCCGCCAAGATTGGCTAATGTTTGAATTTCTATGTTTAACCCATTAGAAATTCTTCTTGTACTATCTGATTTATTTCTTCCTACTTGTTCATATACTTAACAAGTTATTTACCATGTAAATACTGAAAATAAATACAAGTACAGTATCAACACATACAAATCATCAACTGAAAGTAAACAAGCACACAAGTGACACCGTTGTTTTTAGACTAATGTCCCTGGAAAAACCCAATGCGGGAAAACAAGTGCAGCTATTTAGAGGATTTTATTATTATGCAATTTCATAATACAACCTGGGTGCTAGAAATGGATCACCCAACAAGGAATGCCATCGGCAGTAGTACCTCTCAGTCAGAGACAGATATTCTGACTAAATCACCGGATGAACGATCCCACAACAACAATGCAACTTCTACTTCTCTGCGTCACTCTGATAGGGACTACATCACCCTATCCGACTCTCCATCTCTCAGTCCGTCCCACAAAATTCTCCCAGCACTGCCCTATGTCAGCCTCTCTGGCCCAGCGTTAGCCTCTCTGGGCTTTGCGTCAGCTTCTGGAGCCTCTATGTCAACCCCTGGACCCTTTGTGTCTCACACGCTAGCCCTCTATGGCTCTGCAGACCTCTTGGTTGCCTTTGTGTGGCCTCTAGCTAGCTTTGTGTCCCTCTCCCAACTCTACGTTGATCCTCCTGGTACTAACTCTGCCTCTCTGTTATGTATTCACTGCCCCTCAGCTGCAACTCAGATCACTCACTCAATTTCCTCAGCGAATCCTGCCCCAAAAAATCGAGTTCTTGATCTCTCTTGGTGTGTTCTTCAACTAACCCTCAAGCCTCCTCTTATACTTTTCTCTTTGGTCCATCAACGGCCAAGATTAAATATCTAATCAATGGCTAAGATTATATTTGGCTTGATCCATGACTTTTGGACCATTCTAACCCAGTTTTATATTAATGCCCATTAATATTTTATTTTTCCTAAGTTTAGACTTAGGAACTCCACTAAAAATATTAATTATTTTAATATCTCCCAAACCGGTTAGAATCTGCCCAAATGCTTTCTGGGTCTTAGGGATCTCATGTGCTTTAGCCTCTCCACCAATTTTCATGGCTAGATCACATCTGATGCTACCCCAAATCAATACTCTCTCTTAGCGAGGACTGTGCTCTAGTAATACTCCTCACTGAGCATCACTCTGATTATCTAGCACCGGTACTTGTGCTTATGCTAAACCTCCTCACCCACATCCTCTACACTACTGCATTATGTACTGCTTCCCATGGCCCTGCCACTACCACTACTGCATATGTACGCAGCTCCCTTTGCATCTGTGTTACTGCCCATGGTCATGCTACTGCCACTGCTGCATCTGCACTGCATCCCCTTCTCCTCACATTGCATTGTGTTGCCCATAGCACTGCCACTGCTAACTGCTACACTGCAACCTAGTTACTGAGAAGGAAGTAACTGATCCACCCAACTCTGACATCCTTGTCAGGCTAGAGACTCTCCCGATGTTGAAGCTCCCTCTACTGCTAACAAATGCTCCCCCTAGTGACCTTTGCGTTGCTGCAACAACTCCATGCATCTCACACTGTTGCACACCTCTCCGTGCCATCCTGCACTGGTGCAATAATCCTATGCTTCTCGTATTGTTGCATCATGTTAGCCTCTGCACTGTCCCAGGACTCCTGCATTGTAGCACTCTCTGCCGCTTCATCCGCATTTGTCTCTATTGACATCTTCCATTCCTGCTACTCCTCTTTGGGGCTCCCGTAGCAAGGTATAATCCAAAAGATTGGTTACCTCGAGGATCCTACCCTTTATCGCCTGTTGTCCATATGACTACAGCTCCATGTCTCCCCACTTCCTCTCAAGTGGTGCATGAGCACTCATGGCACAATGGTCATCTGTCTCCACTTCTTTCTCCACCCTTGTTAGCACTACCTTGGTCTCATAAGCCTCTCCCTTATTCTTCTTCCTCAAACACTGGTTCGCATAGTGACCTAGTTCCCCACAATGGAAGCATTTGACCTTAGAGAGGTCCTTCTTCTTTCTCTTCTCCTTCGTTCTCGTAGATGCGAAATCCGCATCTTCTTCTTCCCCCTTCTTGATTATGACCCCTTTTCCACTACTCCCTGCCTTGGTCACCCATCTGATCTCTTCTTAACGAAGAGTCGCCCACAGTTCCTCCCAATATGGAAGGCTCGACCTTCCCAGTATGCTCTGGACAAATACCTCCCAATCCTCTGAGATTGCGTTCAATGTGGTCCTCACCATCAGTTCCTGATCCGGCGTGGCCCCTATGGAAGTTACTTGATCACATATCTCCTTCAATCCACCAAGGAAGACATCTATCTGCTCTCTTTTCTGCATCTAATATGACCACAACTGATTTTCAAGTAACATCTTCCTCTGCACAGAAATATCCAAAACCACATGATCCTTGACCCCCTCAAGGATGATGCTCTTTTCCCTGGCCATTGCCTCCTCATACTTCTCATTTTCAGCTAGGTCAATTGGGATCGCTATCATTTTCAAGGCGAAGTGCTTGATGCGATACCTGTCTAGAATGGACAAGATCCTGACCTTCCAGACTACGAAGTTGGAAGCTCCATCCAGTCTATCCTAATCTCTCAGCCCATTCACTGCTATCTTGCTGGTCTTCTTCCGACTCCTCTGAGTCTCTTTACTTCCCTCTTGGAAGTCCTCGGATCAACTCCCTCTGAGTCTCGATTTCCTTTCTGGAAATCCCTCCTCCTTGGTCTTACCCTGTTAGGTACTGTTCTAACCACAGTACCCCACCAGCGTCACTCCGCAAATTATCCGCAATCCCCTATACCTTAGCAACTTGAAGAACTGAGCCTCTAGGCTCTGTGCAATCTTGGCACCGGCAAAATCTGCATCTCCTGGCCACAGCATCAATCCTTCCTGGCTAAGAAAGATGATCGAGCACTGCATAGGTCAGGTCTGCTCCTCTCTGCCGCTACGTTGATCCTCCTTTTGGCTCGAACTGATGACGCAGACACTTTGCATCACCCCTTCCTTGCTGCTTTCTGCTATGAACAACTTCTGTCACTCGGGACATCTATTTTCTGCTGCTACTGCTCTGCTCGGTTGATGCCTTCAGTTATCCTGTGATCTGTAACCATGCTCTGATACCATGTTGGAATTTCTAAGTTTAACCCGTTAGAAATTATTCCTGTACTATCTGATTTATTTATTCCTACTTGTTCAATTACTTAACAAGTTATTTACCATGTAAATACTGAAAATAAATACAAGTACAGTATCAACACATACAGATCATCAACTGAAAGTAAACAAGCACACATGTGACACCGTAGTTTTTGGACTAATGTCCTCAGAAAAACCCAGTGCGGGAAAACCAGTGCAACTATTCAAAGGGTTTTATTATTATGCAATTTCAAAATACAACCTGAGTGTCAGAAATGGCTCACCCAACAGAGAATTCCCTCGGCAATAGTACCTCTCAGTTGGAGACAGATATTCCAGCTAAATAATCAGATGAACAATCCCATAGCAACAATGCAGCTTCTGTTGCTATGCATCACTCTAATGGGGACTACGTCACTCTATCGGGCTCTCCAGTTCTCAGTCAATCCCACGAAATGCTCCCATCACTGCCCTACGTCAGCCTCTCTGGCCTAGCGTCAGCCTCTCTGGGCTCTACGTCAGTTTCTGGAGCCTCTGCGTCAACGCCTAGATCCTCGGTGTCTCACACGCTGGCCCTCTCTGGCTCTACACAACTCCTGGCTGCCTCTGCGTGGCCTCTAGCTGGCTCTGCGTCCCTCTCCCGGCTTTGCGTAGATCCTCCTGGTACTAACTATGCCTCTCTACTATGTATTCAATACCCCTCAGCTACAAGTCAGATCACTCACTCAATTTCCTCAGCAAACCCTACCCCAGAAAATTGTTCTCCAATTGACCCTCAAGCTTCCTTTTATACTTTTCTCGTTGGTCCATCAATGGCCGAGATTAAATCTCTAATCAACAGCTAAGATTAGATTTGGCTTGATCGATGGCTTTTGGACCATTCTAACCCAGTTTTATATTAATGTCCATTAATATTTTATTTTTCCTAAGTTTAGACTTAGGAACTCCATTAAAAATAATAATTATTTTAATACCTCCCAACCTAGTTAGAATCTTCCCAAACCCTTTCTGGGTCTTGGAGATCTCATGTGCTTTAGCCTCTCCACCAATTTTCATGGCTAGAGCACATCCGATGCTACCCCAAATCAACAGCTAAGGTTTAAACCATCTTCACAATTAAAATTGTTAGGGTTTTTTTCAATTTCATGGCTTCCCTGATTAAACAAGTAGTGTGGAAAGGAGCGAAAAAGAGAATTCTCATTTTTTTTTAAGAAAATGAGATGCTTACTGTTGTGAGAGTGCTTGGCAATCACTGATTTGGAGACTCAGTTATGGATGTTGTCAGTCATGTGCTCCTAGATACGAGCCTTAAAGGATCTACCTATTTGGCTTATGTAAGACATCCCACATGAGTAAGGGATCTCATTGACACCAGAGCCAAGAACATGATCAAATTTGTCTTTGGTAGACCTAAAGAGTTGCATGAGTATTCTTTGGGGTTTGAAGGAGGTTCGGATGTTTTTTCCCTCAAGATCTTGGAAATATGGTCAGTAACACCTTGGATGTAAGGAAGGGTTATTTTGGCTAAGGGAGGAGATGTAGGATTAACTTTGGGTTTAGGATGGAGGGTAGAGTGGAACATTTTTCTAATTTAGGAGGAGGAATAGCCATTGGATTGGAGGATTTTGGTTAGGAGAAGGCATTCTTTTTCAAAATGTTGGGGATCAAAGATGTGAATGACATGAGTCACTAAAGTCTTAAAAACGACAGCTTTTTGTGTGGGGTGGTGATGGGATTGGGGATGAAGGTATCTATTATCTAATGAGTCCTTTTCTGGTAGACTTGATAGGAGAGGAAGCTGTTAGGAAGCTTAGACAAGGATGTCGAGAAAGGGAAGGGAGTTTTCAACTTCCATTTCCATGGTGAACTAAATATGGGGGGAGATCTGGTTAAGGTGGTCCAGAAAGGAATGTAAAGAAGGGATGCCATGGGACCAAACATCAAAGGTGTTATCCACAATTCGTTTCTAGCATTTAGGTTTTAAATGAAAGTTTTCCATGGCACAAGACTGGAAGGCTTCCATGAAAATTTGTTATAAGCATTGATTATATTGATGAAGTATAATTGGATGTAATACCATTTGATGTATGTGGAGCCCTCTTTGCATAATGAAATTTTCATGTAGAGAGACAACCAATCCCACTTCGTAAAGGATGGGAAATTCTTCATTATCAATGCACACAAAGGCTAATCCAAGTTTTCACTAGTAAGCACTAACAAACCCAAGAAGTTGATTAGTTCTAGTAAAAAGTATGTTTTACTTTTATTAAGAGAAATCAATTTGGTGAATACTCAATAATGGAAAGGGCATCCTTAGAGGGGTGTAATAAAAAAAAGAGATAGCAACTAGAAGAGTTGCTACAAGGATAAAGGGAGTGTTCAAAGAGCCTAAATGGATACCACCCAAGAGGGAATTGGAGCACAAAATTCAATTATTGCTACACTCTCCATTGTCGAACGTTATTTCATCTCTAGCAACATGAAGACCTACTGTAGGTCTAGAAATGGCCATGGACTATTGACAAAGTGTCTTGTTTGCAACAAGGTTGGAATTAGGACGAAAATATGCTCCTCTTTCCAATATGGAATAGCATCATGACCTTCAAATATAGGCCTATAAATTTTGTATTCAATTGTTGCTTTATTGTCTTCAGATGTAGAGTTGAAGCATCCAACCCTTGATTTTTTTTTTAATCTTCACACACCAGCTTGCAAACATCATTTCAAAATCTAGACTATCTTTCAGGTGTTCCTTTTAACTAGGAGGTCTAAGACTTTCTTCAATGGTTCAGATTGATAATTGAACCCTTCACAAATTTTAGCTTAAACATCAGAGGAAATTTCAGCCTAAAAGTGGCCTCCTAAGGAAAAATCAAGAAATTAATAAAAAATTTCATATAGACAATTTTTTAATATTACTTTACTTTTATCTATGTTCAACAATATTTATTAGCACAAGATTTAATATTAAAAATATTGTATTTTATTTCTAATTTTTTACTTTTATCGAAACCCCTCATATATGTGCATTTTTATTAAAATAATTGTCATATATATTTTGTATTTAAATTTAATTGTCTATATATTTTTTTATATTTAACGAATTTTTTGGTGTTCTCCGACTCGGCCGAGGTCAACTCTGACTCCAACTGCAACTTGGCTCGATTTCAATGACTTGGTCATTGTAAGAAATACATTAAATATTTTTTATATATATAAAAAACATAGTTTTAAGGATTTTCATTCATGTTTCCAAACACGCAACATCAGAATATAGATAGAAGACAACATATGATCAAAGTAGGGTCATGAATATATCCATTATATCAAAATGGCACTCAGTGCACTGTCCAATACATACATGATGATGATATAGAGATCAAAACAAAAACACATAACCAAGGAGGCTAAAAATAGCCTCTACAACAAAAGTAAACTATGACCAGTACTACTGGCTACTACTAGAGGAGCCAAGATCGTCTAGATCAATCTCTGGATTAGAGTCAAACAGAGGGCCCCATCCCTCCTCCTCATCATCATCTCCAACTGCAACTGTAGAAGTGGTAGCACTAGCAAGCTGTGCAGCAGCTACAAGCTGAGATAGACGAGATATGCGCTTCTGTCGTGGCTGAGCAGAGGAAGTGCCTGCAACTGGAGGACTTGTTGGCTCTGAGGCTGAGGATGGTACAAGTGGATCAGGATCTGCATTCAACTAAACATTTTGTTCGAGTGATGCTATCATCTTTAATTCATAATCAATATCCTCATCAAAAATAAACTCTATTGGATGACTCTCCACTACCCAATCTGATGTTGGATCAATGTCTTCCAACACAATGGGATCTGAATCAAGTCTTTTGTTCAGCAATTGCTTGCGTCTGAGCCGAAGGTTGTATTGGACATAGACTAGATCATTTAACCGTTTTTTGTCCAAACGGTTTCTCTTCTTTATTGGAATCCTCTCAAAGACAGACCAATTGTGCTCACACCCAGTAGCACTGCAAATTTGACTCAAAATAAGAATTACAAATTTTTGCAATTCAGGGAAATGGCTACAAAAAGCCTCCCAAAACATAGGAGTGTAATGAATTAGCTCAACAAAATTACAAATTATATCCAACTTTCAAATTATAAACGATCTAACAAAATAAGTATTAATAATTTGAAATTTGAAATTTTTGTTTACCTAGCTCATCTGCTTCCCTTGCAATTTTTGTTAGGTTTTTCGCAAAGGTATCTGAGGCATTGTTGAAGGTTGTGACATGTCGGTGTATCTCCATATGATCACACTCCAATGGGATCATGCGATCAATTAAGTCAATCAATCCATCTCTAACCTCCCCCCTCAAATCTCTTGTCGCCTTAGCTTTATAATGATACTGTGGGTTCAAAAAATATCCAGCTACATGTATAGGGTGATGGAGTTGATTGTTTCATCTTTCATCAATGATTGTGTAAATGGGCCCATACTTAGCCACTTTATATTTGTATTCCCTCTTTATTTGCTCCCTTTGCTTGATCCATAGCCTCATAAATGAAGCCCATAGCCAATCTTTACCCATCCACCAACCGCAACACCTTAACCAGTGGCTTAGCAAGCTTCACAATCTTTGTTGCCTTTCTCCAAAATATTTCTTCATTAACTTTCTTTTTCAATTCTTTGACTTCCAGTTTGTGAGACCACTGGCTTTAATTCCATTCTTCACTGGAAAAAATCTTTTGCAGGTTTCTATGTTGTGAAAGCATAGATTGCAATGTCAAAAAATGAGTAGCAAATCTAGTGATGGCAAGCCTAATAATATCCTTGCCCCCTGTGTGTTTCCTCATTAGGCTCAAAATCCATGAATGATTGTAGATAAATTTTGTTATGCTTTCAGCATGATCTACAATGTTTTTGACCCAATCTAATTTGCCAATATCCTCAAGCATGAGGTCTATGCAATGTGCAACACATGGGGTCCAAAAGATGGTTCTGTGTTTTTCCTCTAATAGTTTACCAGCAAAAACATAGTTAGAGGCATTATCTGTGATGACTTTAACAACATTAGCCACCCCCACCTCCTCAATGACCTCATCTAATAACTGAAACAAAAAATTTTAATCTTTTACCTTATCAGATGCATCAACTGATTTTAGAAACATGGTTCCCTATGGGCAGAAGATAAGAAAGTTTATGATGGTACGGTTTCTTTGATTAGTCCATCCATCTGACATGATGGTACATCCTGTTCTTTCCCATGAGTCCTTGAAATCTTTCAAATACTCATTAATGGAGGCAATTTCTTTCTGCAAATAATACCCCCTTAGCTCATGCATAGTAGGGCCTTTGAAGCCTTTTTCAGCAACATGTATGGCATCAAACATAGGCTCATAATATGGTGAATGGGAAGCATTGAAGGGGATTCAACATCATACCACCATCTACATATGTGATCACAAGTAGTCTCCCTCAATTCTTTCTTCCAATGGTCATCTAAAATGGGCTGCATATGACTTCTACTAGTTTGAGGACCATGTGCATCTGATGGAGAGGAGGGTGTGACAGTGAAATAAATTTTGACATTCATATCACCCTTTTTCATTTTACCCTTACCCTTTTCTTGAATAGACTCAAAAGAGGGAGGAACATATCGGAAGGGGTTGGATGCATCAGTACAAGGGATAGAGGAAGAACCCTCAAAATCAAAATGGGGGTTGGTAGGCAACATTTTTTGTATATTCCTCTTCCTCCCAATTTCAGTCTCTAACTCTTTTTGCCTAGCCTTATCTTCTTTAAACTTCTCAAAGTTGGCTAACAAATCTTTCCTAATCTCCCCAATTTCTAGTGAGGTACATGGAGTAAATTGACCTCTAATCCCTGCCAAGTGTTGTTTCAGCCTATTAATGCCCCCAGGACCATCCTTAATTTTTCTATGGCAAAATTTGCAATGCATTTGACTATCAACCTTTTCAACATATGCCCAAGCAGCATCTTTCACTCTAGGTGCTATTTTTTGACTTGGAAATGAAAGCAAAAAATCTGAAAATGAAAACAAAAAAATAGCAATGATTTAATGTTCATTTCTTTCACAAAAAACAATCTTTTCAATTCCCGGATTGGCACATAAAATTTAATAAGCAAAAACAGATTTTTACAAGTGAAAAAAAATACCTCCAAGCACAAACTGCCTCTTCAAGGTTGGTCCAAGAAACCAACTCCTCAATGCTGCTCAAATGGCTTCCCAAGAAGCTCCTCACTCCAGCTACAATGCTTGCCCAAGACTCCTCACTGCTTCTCCAAAAACAAACTCAACAACTCCTCACAAACTCTCACTGAAATTCTCACTCAAATGCATTAGTTGGCTGTGAGGAAATGAGAGGGGTTGGGTGGGTTAAATAGGGTTTAGGAGAGGGGAATGGACCCCAAATACACAATAGAAAAAATATCAACCTATTTGGAGTCCCCCACCAAAAAAAAAAAAAAAAAACGTTGTTTTTGGGTTCACGAGCCGCAGTTTTCCAACCCGACCGAGTAGGCTCAGACTCGGCCGAGCCTGTCGGGTTAATACTGAGCCAACCGAGTTGTTAGACAACCCGGTCAGCCGAACCATTTTATTGGTTGGGTTGACTTAGGGAGGGTATGGCTCAGACCAACTCGGCCGAGTCGATTCCAAGCCAGCCGTTTCTGAAAACACTGTTCTTAACGACATTGCCTATTGAAGCCACAATTTCGCCCGAAATATATTTTTTGACTGAAATTTGGTAATTTGTCCTTTTTGGAATATGTTTTTTTAACTACTTAACTATTTTCCAACTATTGAATTATTTTATATTTAATTGTATTTAACGATTTAACTATATATTCCATATTTTGGCCAACATCCGGTAGTTTGTCCTTTTTGGAATACAATTTTTAACTATTTTATATTTTTGGCCGGAATCCTATAATTTGTCCTTTCTGGAATACATTTTTTAACTATTTAATATTTAAATATAAAATATATTTTATTTTTTAACTATTTTATTTTTATAATCTAATTATAATTGTCTATATTATTATTTATATTTAACAATCTATATATATTTTACATTTAACTATTTTGTGTTTTTTTAGCATGGTTATTAATGTCAAATGGGCCCGCATTTTTAATTATATTTGTCCATTAATATCAAGATTTACATTTCATTAATAGATTTTTCAATGTTCTAATTCATGTGGGTAAGGTAGGTAAATAACATTAATAAAATATTTCACGAATACCCAAATTATTAATCAAGTATTTCACCAATACCCAAATTATTAATAAAATATTTTACAGATACCCAAATTAAACAATTTAAAATTACTTTGAACATGTACCTCTTTTTAAATTTAAAGGATTTTGATTGGTTTACATATTATGACATGGAGATTACGTGAAAATTTCATGGGCACTTTTAGGTTGAAATTTCCAATAATGTGGCTTCCTTTTCATCTTCAATAGGGGTGATGAAAACATTCTTTTCATGATTAGATTTATTTTCTTCAAACTTAGCCCTACAAATGTCATTGTCAAATCATGATTGTCTTCCTCAAAAGATGCCTTGTTGTACTCTAGTAGTAGGCTAGAAATGTCTCCTTTGTTGGAAATACTTAGAGGGGTGAATCTGTATTTCTCTTCAATTAGTTAATTTTAAATTCACAAAGCATTAATTTTCATTAGCATCAAATAAACAATCATCAACGTCGTTCAACAATGCACAACCATAAAAACAGTACGCCAGATATTTTTAGGTGGAAACCCTTTAGGGAGAAAAACCATCGAACGCTTCTTAACTTTAAAAGATTACATTAATTGGAAGCTCCAACTTCCAAATTTTTAGCTCCAAATGAAGGAGGCTCCAATCCCCTGGTTTATAGGATCCAACCTAAAGGATGCTCCAATGCCTTGATTTACTAGCTCCAACTAGAAGAGTGCTCTGACATCCAGATTTACCAAATCCAACTGGAAGGATGCTTCAATACCCTGATTTATCGGCTCCAACTGGGAGGATACTCCAATGCCCTGATTTACCAGCTCCAACTTGAAGGATGCGCCAATGCCTTGCATAGGATCCAACCTACCCTAACACCACCCTGTGACCCTGAAGTGTTTTCAGGATCCAACCTGAAGAAGACGTCACCCTCCTACCTTTAATTACCCCACCACCGTGAAGATATAAGATAGAATATGATGCTCAACCATTGCAGTTGACCTCCACGTTTGATAACCACTACTTCAATCATTGTCCAACCACTGTTGTCAATGGCACACACATTACCACTACACTACCTCTACTCTTACCATATCATTTTCATATTGTTGTTATAATTACCACTACTATTTGATTCTTATTGTTGTGTCACTATCACCACTTCACTGCCTTTGCTTCTTCTCAACATTCCACAACCACATTAATCTCAATGATATAATGTTTTTCACAGTAAAACCCTAGAAACAAACTACTCATTAAGCAATTGCACAATGCAAACCCTAATGACATTATATACTGCCATAACACTTGCTCATCAAATCAGTGAATACATAAAAACTCCAACAACTCTACTTAACATGTAAACCCTAGGAACATCTTAAATTTGTCATCAATGCTCAAAGCCCTAGTAGATCAACAAATCAAGTATAGATGTCATTTTCCATATGCAAATTCTCCCTGCCATCCCAAACCCTGACTGCTTAGGTCAACAATTTGCAAATGAGCCACATTCAACCCTGCAATGTATTTCCAACAGAATTAGCCCTGCAATGTGCTTCCAATGTAACTAGCAAGTGTTATCACAATATTGTTGTGTCAAACCCTAGCAACAAATATCATTTAGACCAGTGGCAACAAGATGAATTCTGCTAAATTTTGCCCAACTTGTCTTCTAAGCACAAATTAGAGATTTTAATCATTAGATAATAGCAAACAAGCTCTTTCGACACTCATAAGTATTCACAACTAAATCCTGATAGCTACACTTCTTCTAAATCTCCATTATGACCAATATTCACCCAAGAAAAAGCATAACAACTATAAATACCGTATAATAAATTAATTATTCTACACAATGTTCCTTTTAGGATTCGTTACACAAATTAGTAATTTCATATCACCTCAATTTTTCAAAAAGGTGTACTCTTGCCCAGTTTATAATTCGATGAACCCTATCAAACTAAACAAAGGGAAATGTGGGACTTGTTTGCCATTGATCCTGTTACCAGCAATATCATATACTCCCAACTAGCAATATCGTGCACTGATTCTTATCGTGCTACCAACTAGCAATATGTGTCCAACAAATTGTTACCATGCTAAGCATCCTAACGGTGTGTCAATTAAACTAACAATCGTACAACCAGCCACGTCAAAAGTCAACATCCATCATAGAAACACTTAGTTTGATTTGCGTTGGTCCAGAACAATGAAAAGGTATTTATCGCACCATGCACCAAATCATACTCATCACATAGGAAAATATCTTTAGGAGTATCCTTGGCTTACATTACCTATACAACGATTGCACAAACGCCCAACACGCAAGTATATATATATATTTTTTCTTTGTACCACAAAGCGACCTTTGAAAATGGCTTCCCTCGTGTATACTATGGGTCATTGATCTTTCATGACTCACCAAACCCATGTTATCTATGAGAAAGATAGTCATTTAACACTAATCCTAGAAGGCCAATACGGTGTTTTTTATGATTAATCTGTAAAGAAGGGAATGAACCAATGGTCAAACTCAATCTACAATTTACAAATTTTCTAGATTTTTGGTGTTTAGAATTGATTTGCAATAGTTTCACTGATATTTCGTACTCTTGACGCAATTGGTAATATCCTTATCCACATTCTATAAAGTATTGTTGAATGTAACAAAATGATAGAATGTTATCATGAAGAGTTAGCAGGATCTGTGCATTGACCTTAGAGATTCCCACGTAATCTTCAAAGAAGACCAAATGGCCTCAGAATCCAACGAAGCCCTTTAACTGGAATAAACCTAAAAAGTTATCCAAAATTTCTTCAAGTTGGCCTCTTCGTCAAGTTTAGCACTACTCCACGAGGTTGCAAGCTATTACAAAGATTAGACATTGAATTTTCTTGCATGGGAGCCTGGAGGAGAGTTGAGTGCCCTTTTTGTACTCCGTGAATGGGTGCCATTTGAGGGAGACAACTCGAATGAATTGGAGGGAAAAAATCAAAATTTAATATTTTGATTTTTACACTTTTGGAGGGAGATGTAAAATTTTAATTTCAAATTTATTGGAGCCAAAAACCCCATGACCATTAGGATGAAATTAATTTCAATAATATTTTGATCAAAATATTCTAGTCAATGAAGCACTGCCACATCAATTCATTTTTGGGGACTTTGACTACAAGAGGGGCACCAACTTTGATTGACCATATTTCTCAAACCATGAGGAGCCTCATGATGTGCCACATACTGTTGGAATTAGCATGACAAGGAGAAACATCTTATGATAGTTTCATTTTCAACTTCACTAATTTACTTAGCCAAAAACTTCGTCAAACACGAAGCATACTACAAGGGATAGCTATCTTTTGAGACTTCTTGTCCAAATGGGCTTTCAACTGATGCAATCTACAAAATATATTAAGAGTGTTCAATAACCAATGTTAGCATCAATGACAACACCATTCAACATCTTTTTCCAATTTCTTTTTCATTTTCCATTATAGGGATAAACATTTCACTTTCTTGGTCAGTGCCATCGTCTTCAACAATTTCATTTTCCTTTTCTAGCGAGGTCAACATGTTGATTTATTTGTCTCTGATAGAAGGATAAGGGCCCTTCTCAATAAGTCATTTCCATTCATAGGATTTTTTTATTTCTTAGAAAATAGGGAGCCATTGTTGATCATCATAGCCATAATGTACACAAAATGCATCTAGAAAATGTGCAAATGAGGAAACTATTCCTTTTGCCAAGATTGTTGAGCCAACCCCTTGCAATTCCTTTCAAACCAAGTGCAAAAAACATCATCATAGTTTCCTTATGAAAGAGGGAATTGCAACTCATGAATCCCATAAATGCAAGTAGGTGTTGAATGATTCAATAACCATATTCGTTTAATATTGGAATCTCATTGAAATCTACATATGGATGGTTATGGGAAAAACCTTTGGTTTTTGAGAAATCAATTAGACCATACCATTGTGCTATCCATGGAGGAAGCTCTATTCTTTATTCAATTGTAAAACTTCAAATTAACACTGAAGGATAAAAATAGGTAGTAGATAATGATCCTACCTTATAAAAATGCCATGGAGTCACCAAGATGAACTAGCTTCAAATGTTAACCCATTGGTTAATCAAGGAAAGTCATGAAATCATGGCTTCATTAAAAGGGATTTCTCCATGAGGAAAGCTTACAACCACAATATCGTGTTGAAATTATAGCTTGGGAGGTACTCCCACATCTCTTGGGGTACTAGTTTTATTGGACAATATCCACGAAAATGAGGTTTTGTGGGAAAAGTACCCAAGCTGGTGGGATTTGGAGCCAATGTTGTGAGCTAAAGACCCAAAATTATTAATTATTTATTCCTAATTGTTATAAGAGAGAATCTTTGATGGATTAAAGGAGCACCTAAGACATCCATGGAAAAGTATAAATACAAGAGATGTAAGGAGAGGTGATCACAAAATTACAAATCATATTATAAAATATCATTTGCTCTCAGAAAAAGCCGAAGACCACATGAGGACGAATTTTCTGAGTTATAGAAGAATTTGTCTAGTGAAGGAGGATTGAATTTCTCCCTTAAGGTCTGGTCTGTTGGAGTATAGTTATGTGCAGGAAGAAAGTTTTGAGTCTCATCTTTGTCTAGGCCAGGTTTAGTGTTGAGTTGTGTGAGAGGGTTGAAGCCCTAATTCTCTATGGTCAGAGAGTTGAAAGGCTAGTAAGGTTGTTAGAAGGAGGGACAAGCTTCCTTGGGTTGGACACAGAAGGGTTTAAGGGTCGCAGGCTAAGATAAGCGCATCTGAGATTTATAGGATGCAAATGTTGAAAAATGCAACAAGAAAGTCTCAATTTGATTTCGCCTTGATTAAATTGAGAAATTTTGAAATTCCACATCAGCAGACAACTTGGAGGAGTTAACTGAGGTGACAAGGCTCTTGTCACTCAGTTAAGAACACTCAATTCGATTTAATGAGTTGCAGTTTAGTTTGCATGTGTTGATTCATATTCTATAGGAGTATAACTCAGTTAATTTGAGTTAAGGGCACAAAGTTCAGTTGTATGTAGTGATTCCTAAATTTTAGGAGCCTATGTTGAATTAATTCCAATTGTAATTATTTAAACTAGTTCTAATTGTTAATAGAACAAGTTGGTGGTCAGTTAAGTAGTGGGACATCAGTCTAACTCATAGATCATCTAGTTAACTGATAAATCAACAAATAATTAGCTCATGCATGCAAAGAATATGAGTTACCCAGTTGTGGTGGAGTTTCCAAGGTAGTGTACAATTAATTATATACTAGTTTGAGTGTATAGCTATTGTATTGGTCAGGTGATCAACCCTAGGGAATTATGCAAGCATTTTGGAGGAAATTCCTAAATAATAGGGACTTATTTACTCAGGAACTGCGCAAACAAATAGGGGCTCAAGCAGAGGCAAAAATTGACTAAGTATGGGTCAAGCTTCTCAGTGAGTAGAGAAGGTTATTAACTTGCAGGTTGTATTCAGTTGAGAAAAGCAATTGTAATACATCTCTATTCATTAGATTAATGCAAGCAGGCATTGAGGTTTTTAGCAGTTTATGTTCCTCGAGAAAAATACTATTTGCATGTGTGTGATTTCTTATTGCATGTCTGATATTTTTGTTCTAAATTGTGAATTAACTTCCGCAAAGAAGTAGAGTAGGTTTGTGTCTTATGATTTTGATTAAAACTTCATGAGAAGTTGTAAATATACACATTAATTTCTACATGGTTTCAGAGCAGGATTCACATTAGAACCAGTCCTTTAATTCCTCAAGTATAGTGGTCATTAAAGAACTAATGAGTTGTTAGGAGGCAGAGTTATGGAGCCCTAGTTCAAGGTAGATCCAGAAGACCCTATGTGTAGACTTCTTAATGGAGCTAGAAGGTTTTTAGTGGGAAAATGAGTGAGCCAATGCTTAGTGACACAAAAAGGAGTTGTGATCATTGAAATTGGTAGATTGAGGTGTAGAGAGATTTCCCACATGGAGATCGAGACTCAAAGGGCGTCTAGTTTTAGAGGGAGCATCCCCGTGGAAGCTAGTACTTCAGGATCTAGGGAGATCGGACTCATTATTGCAGTAGTGTGGAAGCACTAGCAGTATGAGTAGATCATATTTCACTATGCATGTATTTATACCTCATGGAGTGAGGTGGAGTGATGTAGATCCTTAGTCCAAGAGTTGCAAAAATTTAGGCAGGGTCCATGGAGGCATTCTCCTCATGGATCATTACCTTGCTACTGGGGCCCACAGTATTCAGTAGTAAGAGGATCAGTGTCAATAAAATACTGAGGAGTGCAGAGGAGTATTGACAGCAAAGTAGGAGGCTCAATAGCAAAGTCAATAAAAACACAATTTTTCCAATAGATAGTTGTAGACACGGTCGATTTAGTTTTTTTTTTTTTTTTTCTTTTCTTTTCTTTTATGCTTCTCAGTTGCAGATGTTGCAGTTGTAACAACAACAATGAGAGGTGTTGCATGTAGTACATTCCACAGGTGCATGATAAGGGTGGTTGGTAATCCCTTTCTTGCTGAGAGGGAGTGTTGAAAATGCAGCAAGCAAGTATCATTGTCGATTTTGTCTTAATCAAATTGAGAAAATTCGAAATTCCACATCAGCACACAACTTGGTGGAGTTAACTGAGGTGACATAGCACTTGTCACTCAGTTAAGAACACTCAATTCGAGTTATTGAGTTGAAGTTTAGTTTGCATGTGTTGATTCCTATTTTGTACGAGTCTACCTCAGTTAATTTGAGTTAAGGGCGTGGAGTTCAGTTATATGTAATGATTCCTAAATTTTAGGAGCCTAGGTTGAGTTAATTTCAGTTGTAATCAGTTAAACTAGTTCTAACTATTATTAGAATTAATTGGTGGTCATTTAAGTAGTGGGACATCAATATAACGCAAACATCATCTAGTTAACTGATCAATTAGTTAATAATTAGCTCGTGCGTGCAAAGAATATGAGTTTCCCAGTTGTGGTGGAGTTTCCAAGCTAGTGTACAATTAATTATATACTATATTGAGTGTATAGCTATTTTATTGGTTAGGTGATCAACCGTGAGGAATTGTGCAAGAATTTTGGAGGAAATTTCTAAATAATAGGGACCTATTTCCTCAGGAATTGCGCAAGAATTTTGGAGGAAATTCCTAAATAATAGGGACCTATTTCCTTAGGAATTGTGCAAGCAAATAGGGGCTCAAGCAAAGGCAGAAATTGACTAAGTATGGGTCAATGCTTCTTAGTGAGCAAAGAGATAGGTTCTTCACTTGCAGGTTGTGCTCAGTTGAGCAAAGCAATTGTAATACATCTCCATTCATCAGATTAATGCAAGTAAGCATTGGGGTTTTTAGCAATTTGCACTCCTCGGGAAAAATACTATTTGCATGTGTGTGATTTCTTATTGCTTGTCTGATATTTTTGTTCTAAATTGTGAATTAAATTCCACAGAGCACTAGAGTAGGTTTGTGTCTTGTGATTTTGATTAAAAATTCATGAGTAGTTGCAAATCTAAACCATAATTTTACAACAAAAGAGTTGTTACAGGGCCAAGAGGCCTCAAAGGGTTAGTTGTACAAGGTTTAGTGACCTCAAGCCTAAGTAGAGGCCAACAAAGGGTTTTCTGATATTGTTGAAGCTGATTGCAGAGGGTTATCCATTGAAGCATTTCCACCAAAGGATTGTTGGACCACTGGTCAAAGGGAATATTATCCAATGGTTTTGATGGACAAAAACCATTGTGTGTTGTTGAGATTTTGGAGTTGATTATACAGTGATCCTAAAGGACAAAGAGCATTGTGATGAGTTTTGCTTTAGGTTTGATCATATAGTAATGTGGAAGAGTTATTTCAATGTGAGAAGCTGAGCTTGTTGGAGCTAATACATGCAAGGTATTTGAAGAAGCAAATCTCTTGTGAGCAGCTGGTGTGTAGATATTTTGATGGTGAAACTTCTCTATGAGTAATGGAGGCAAAGGACTAGCTAGGTGTTAAGACAAAGTGGACTGAAAGGGATGATATGCAAGGGCATCTTCAGCAAGTAAGTTAGTTTTATGTTCTTGGGTAGATTGAGGATCATAAGAAGTTGACATTAAGCCTTAGTGTATACTAGTGTCTTGTATCGAGGTTGTGTACGATCCATGATCCCTAGTATAAGAGCCCCATGTTTGTTTTATTAAAGGAGTAATCAAAACAAGTTTTGGGTCATCAAAAATTTTGTTTACTATATTGATTCACCGCTATTATGTTTCCATTGTGCAAAGAGTGAATTTGTGTGTATTTAAATGTGTTTATGATTGTGATTAGACATAGACCTGATCTGAGGTACTAGGAAAAACCAACATGGTACCATAACTACTTTGAAGGGACAATTGAATTACAGTGTGCATATCGAATAAATCAAGAGGGAGTTGGTTGCCTTATTGTTGAAGGACTGGCAATATTGCCAAGTTTGTTACTAGTCTAAGATATGAGGATAGGTTGGATGGGTTGTCCAACTATAGTCCTTGGAAGGAAAGGATCAATTTGGTCTTGTTGGTAAACAAGATTTGGGAATTTGCTAACAAGGAGATTCAAAAATCAACAGAGACTAAGGAGTTGGAAGTATTTTAAGATTTGGATGTGAAGGTTAAGCTCATCATCCTATATGGTGTTAAGGATCACTTAATACCTCATCTAATTGGGAAGAACATTGCACGAGAGATGTGGAAGGATATTCAGAACTTGTTCTTGAATAATAATGAGAATAGGTTGTTGGTATTGAACAACGCCAAGATGTTGGATGGAAAAGGTGTGGCTCCCACAGATTTCTAAAGTTCGTGAAAAGCTAATTGGCATTGGAGATAACATTCCATATTATGAGTTAGTGAGGACTACTTTGAAGGGATTTACCGAGGAATGGAAGCCATTTATCAAAGGGATAGTTGCTCGAGATAAGCAGTCAGATTGGAAAAGGTTATGGTAGGAATTCATCCAAGAGGAACTGCAGGATGAGGATCTTCATAAGTAGAATTATAATGAAGAGAATGTGGTTATTGTAGGAAATCTGAAGGGAAAAATGAAGGACTTGAGTATGTTGTTTATCTCAGTGATCGAGGCGAAAGGGTTTGAGGTGATATTCTGAGATGAGAAAGTGATACTCAGGCCCAGAGGCTCTAACTCTGTTAAGCAGTCATTGGAGTTAGGGAGAGTGGTTTATACTGGTTGACAGGAAAGCCTATAGATCAAGGGAAGAAGTAGGTTCCTGAGACTCAGAGGGAGTCAAGTTCGACTGAGATATTGCAGGTCCAAAGGGAGAATACGTAACCCAATAAGAGTATATGGTCAATGGGGAGTAAGAAATATTCTATAACTAGCAAGAAGGAACCATGGAATGGATTGAAGGCCTATCATGAGAAGAAGAAGCGAGAGGCTTTTGGTGACAGGGCAACCACCGAGGATAATGTTGTTCACTCTTCAGGGTATATTGTAGTGGTGGACACTAGATATTGGGCTAGTGTTACTGACAAGTTACTTCCAAGAAGTGGAAGTACCTTCCTCACTAAGAGGGAATGTTGAAATTGTAGCTTGGGAGGTACTCTCACAACCCTTGGGGTACTAGGTTGTATGGAGAAAACACACAAAATGAGTTTTTGTGGGAAAATTACCCAAGTTGGTGGGATTTGGACCCAATGTTGTGGGCTAAAGACTTAGAGTTATTAATTGTTTGGGGCCTATTTATTATAAGAGGGAACCTTTGATGGATTAAATTGGAACCTAAGACAACCATGGAAAATTATAAATACAAGAAACCTAAGGAGATATCATCACAACATCATTAGCTTTTGGAGGAAGTTGTGGATCATAGGAGGATGAATTTTCTAAGTTATAGAAGAATCTTTCTAGTGAAGAAGGGCGAGTTTCTCACTCAACGTCTGGTCTGTTGAAGTATGGTTTTATGTAGGAAGAAAGGCCTAAGTTTCATATCTGTCTAGGATGAGTTTTTTGTTGTGTTATGTGAGATGGTTGAAGCCATAATTCTTTATGGCTAGTGGGGTGAAAGGCTAGTAAGCTTGTTGGAAGGAGGGTCGAGATCCCTCAGATCAGACACAAAAGGGTTTAAGGGCCACAGGATGAGATAGGAAGGCTACATCTAGGATTTGTACATTGCAGAAGGGTTGTTACATGGCCAAGAGGCCTCAGAGGGTTGCTTGTACAAGGATGAGTTAACTCATGCCTAAATAGAGGCCAATAAAGGGTTTTATGATTTTGTTGAAGGTGATTGTAGAGGATTCTTTGTTGAATTTTTTCCAGCAAAGGAGTGTTGGGAAACGGGTCAAAGGGTAGATTATAGGACAAAAATCACTTTGTGTTGTTGATATTTTGGAGTTTATTATACAGTGATCCTGAAGGAAAAAAGATCACTGTGAGGAGTTGTGATTTAGGGATGATCATATAGTGATGTGGAAGAGCTATTTCACTATGAGAAGTTCAGAGGTTGTTATACTTGATACATGCAAGGTATTTGAAGAAGCAAATCCCTTGTGAGAAGCTGGTGTGTAAAGATTTTGATGGTGCATCTCTCTAGAAAAAGGAGGCAAAGCACCTTTTATGTTTCAAGACAAAGTGGACTAAAAGCGTTGATCTGCAAGGGCATCTTCATCGAGTTACTGTTTTGTTGTTGCTCTTGGGAAAATTGAGGATCATAATAAGTTGACATCAAGCCCTAGTGTATATTGTGTCTATTAGTGTCTTGTATGAGGGCTATGTAAGGGCTATGATCCCTGTTACGAGAGCCCTATGTTTTTTTATTAAAGGAGTAATTAAAACAAGTTTTAGGCCATCAAAACTTTTGTGTACTTTATTGATTCATTGTTGTTAAATTTTTGTTTTGTAAAGAGCTCGAAGTTTTGTGTATTTTAGTGTTCTTATGATCATGATTAGACATAGACTTGATCTAAGGTACTCAGGAAAATCGACAGATCGTTATGATATGAAATAGAATCAAAACCCTTACTAAATAACTTTGGTGTATAACTTAGCAAGGAGAATTCGAACTTCCCTCAAACTAATAAAGGACATCATATGCGAAGAGACTCCAGACGTCCTCCTTCCAACTGAAAGATATTCCCTTCAAATGGATCGTCTTTAGTAGCCCTATGATCATTTTAAGTAATCATAATGATGCCTTTAATGGTGTAGAAGAAATAACAACATTTAAGTCAAAAACATTCACCATATAGATAAGTCCTTAACACCGAAAATTCTCTAGTAAAGATATTACCATTAAGATTCAAGGAGAGTGTTAGTTTATGTATTTTAGACTGATTTTGTAGTCTCAAATTGTGTCTATGAGACTAAGGATCATAGTGGATTAATTTTCTCTAATACCTAGAAAAAGTTTCTAAATAAAATTTTCTTAATTTTCTTAATTAGCCAGTTTAATTATTTTCCTAAGTTTAACCTAGGGAAATGGCTTAATTAATCGAGATTAATTGAGGCAAATCAATTTTCCTCTAGTGACTTCTAGAAAATTCACTTTTAGGAGTCAAGATGATCTTAGCCATCGATTGGAGTTAGATCGTGGCTATTGGTTTCCCAATGAAATATTATAAGAGGAGGTCGATGGGCATTTCAAGAACACATTCAAGACACAAATTTGCAATGAGGCGGCAAAGGAAATAGTGATAGCATGATGGCACCAACAGATTGAGATCGGCAATGATTGAAGATAGTTTTCAAAGAATTGTTTTCACAACAATTTCCATTTTTCTAGAGATTGAGGGAGATTGATCCTATCTACAGAGAGGTTGAGTTTCCCAGCAGTGTGAATTGATCCAGAGAGGCCGAGTTTCCAGAGCGAGAAGGAGTTTTCCAGAGATATCGATTTACACAAGAGAAGTCGAGTTTTCTAGTAGAAGTCAAATTTCTAGATAAAGCTGATTTTATTTCCTAGTCAGTGTGAGTTTGCCAAAGAGGCCAAGTTTGCTAGGGCCACACATGTGGACTAGTTCAAGGCCCTAGAGAAGGGAAAAATTGGATCAGAAGGGTTGAGTTGCTTCTAGGAGGTCAAATCAACTTGCAGAAGTGAAGAAAATCATTTTCCAGGGGTTTGCTAATTTATGACAAACAATTGTAATATTTTCAATTACATAATTGCTAAAGCACAAAAAAATTGCTCATCTACAGAACTTATTTTCCCCATGCTATGTTTTTCCAAGGACAACTTGTCCAAAAATATTGGTTTTCATTATTTTTGTGTATGTGCAATATTTTCTCAGTTCCTATGATTTAATTTTCAGGAAGTTGCAGTAGTGTTTATTCAATATTTTCCACATATAAATTGCAGAAGACAAAGAATCCCATTTTGATAGGTGAATAATAACCAGTAACTTTAAAAATATTAAAATTTCACAAGGAGTGATCTCACAATCCAACAATGAATACAAATGAGGAATATCTCCTTTATTTATAGGGTGAGATATAGCTTCCTTTACAATAAAATATCATTATTTGATTTAATTCCTTAGATCTAGCTTAAGCAAGCTAATTCTAAATGGCTCGTAAACTCAAGTAAACTAACACATCATTAAAATAAAGTGGTCAAAGCCACACTTACAATAAAAGATGAGAAAAAAAAAACCCACAAATGGGGGTCAATTCATAAAAAAATAGCAAATGTTGGTCCATGGTGGCATGTTTATCGTCCAAAGGCTCCAAAAATGATCCAAATAGTCAACGTCCTCCATGGAAGATGGTGGTCCAATGGTGAAGTGATATCCAACTCAAAGATCTTCAACATTTTCATCCAAACTTGTTGTAAGGTGTCCTCCCAAGTCAACAAGTCTTCAACATCCTTCCTTATTTGAGGCAATAGCCTTAAGAAAATTTGTATACTATTCGAATGGGGAAATGACATTATAAAAACAACTCCACAAAATGTGCAAAATAATGGTATAAAACCTTCAAATGATGGTCCAAAAGAAAGCCTATTGTTATGCCTTTAGTCAATGGACTTCCATAACAAATGCAAATGATTTTTTAATTCAAAGAATGGGCCATGAAACCCTAGCTAGCAAGATGATGTCCATAAATGCCCTCCTTCAAGAGAACTCAATAAAGGCCTCACATAATGCTACAATTACCCCACATAATTCCTTAAATGAAAGCCCATTGTTATACCTTGAGTCAAGGCACTCCATGAAGTATGGGAGATGCCTCTAAATGATTTTAAGATACCATGGTGTCTACCCTCCAAATTATGTCACTTAGTATTCAATCCAAGGCTCCGAGTATAGTCCACATCATCAAATGAGTAACACACCACCCAAGCAACAAGTCATGGAAACACCCCTACCACTACCATAACCTTTCCAAGTGCAGGCCAAACCCTAAATCAAGTAAAGATCAATTGATAAGTGATCAATAAGGACAATTTTCGGGAAATTTCCATGTAGCATGTGTATAAGGTGTCCACGTGTCCATAAATAGATAATAATGCATTAGAGAGTGTGACTAATGCCTTGAAATATGGGAAGTTCCTTAGGAAACGTGAAAGTACCCAAAAATCAAAATGCAACTAGCCCATCACATAACTCCACACCTTGCCAACATTGTTGTCCTACTCATCACAATCCCATAGATAATGTAGAATTTTACTATGGGTATCCCTACCAGGGGTGGTACTAGGCCACTAAAAAGTTTTGGAATTCCATGAAAGTTGTAACACTCTCTCCCTCCCCCTTGGACCTTCTAAGTTGAATGGGAGGTGTTACTTCTAAGTTGAATGGGAGGTGTTACTTGTCCTAACCCAACCTCCATGGTCTCATTATGGAAATGGGGTTACAAAATTTCTTCCTCTCTAAAGTTATCAGAACCAAATTTGGACTACAACATCACATTTAACTCATTGAGGGGTTTCCAGCAATATAAACTTTATCAAAATCTGACTTATAGATCAATAATTATGCCCATTTAAAATTTGGCCTTAATGACCTTGCCACATCAACAATTCTTCCACAGGGTGCTATCTTGTGACCCATGTGGCCCTGCCATGTCAGCCTCAACCACCATGTGGTTTGCCACATAATCGCGGGTTGTGTCGCATTGTCGCACCCTTCCTTTGAATATGAATGCAAAAGAGGTAATGCCCATGAGAGTCCATGGAGTCAATCACGACCTACGCATAAGACATTTGCATAGTGAGAACACTCTCTCGGGGCATGACAAATACTTCCCCGTCTATTGTCGGGAATATTTTTCATCTCCTCACCCCATCAATCGCAACCCATCTTGTAAACATGTACTTTTAACTTCACAAGGTTTGCACAATGATGTCACACTATGTCATGCCACAAAAACAATATCTCCTTCCATGAATGGGAAAAATCCCCATCTCGTGGATTTTTTCAACTACATCTCAACATATGAATTGCATACTTGAGTCTCTCGGGGTCCATGACTCACAACATAAATTTTCTCCATCAAGTGTCGAGAAGAATTCTATCCCCTAGCTCTATCAATCTAGCCTCCTCTACTACGACAATTTTCATAGCGTGGAACCCCACAATGTGATGGAAAATTATCTGCCAAGAGATGGGAGACATTCTTATCATGTGCCTTCGTCAATTGTGGCTCAACTTGTGAAATACACCCCTTGATCTTACCAAGGTCTGTGAACCTCTGATGATATCTTTATGGCATCATGTCAACCTCATCCCATGATGATGTCGTGCTACTGTGGCCTCCTCTTCATGCACCATGTGTCTCCATTAGCCATCTAGAAGGCCATTTTTGGCTGCCACATCAACATCTCTTCCATGTAATACTGCCATGTCAATACCATCCTAGATCCCACCCGGGCCCAGGGCCTTATGTGAAACAACACTTCATTGTTATATGAGTTTTCAGGGTCCACCGTGGAGCCCATTCTATGGAGTATACACTTCATCATGCCCCGGCCCAACATTGTGACATCAAAATTTAGTTGGGACCCACGACTATGACATGAAATTCCCTGTCTTCTGACAGAATGACTCTTTCACTCTGGAGTAGCCTATAATGCGACTTTTTAAAAATCGATTTGACATCACTATGGATAATGGTCATACATACATTGCATGGTTCTCTTGATTTCCGACGGCTCTTTTTTCCTAGCTCTTCCCGACGACGCCCTTTTGCATACCTGGTGAATCCATCATGCCCTAGGTCTAACAACTAGCATGACCCGCTTGTTCTCAATGGGATGATCCTCTTGTCTTCCGTCATCACACCTGAAAAAATCACTACTCATAAAAGTTTCAAATTTACGCTCGTTCAATTTATATAAAAACTGGTCCAAGAGAAAGAAACAGGCTTGCACTATTAATGTGCATATTTTAATTCAAGCACTGAATTATTAGAATTTTTAGTTTAATAAGTTTATAATTATAATTATAATGTGGGTTATCTTTTTTATGTTTTACAAGAGATCATTTGTGGATGTAGAAGATGTATACATATTGATGCCATATGTTTGTTCTATGTAATTATAGTTGTGTGATGGATATAGTTATGTGTATATATTGGGGAATAATATCTAATTATTTTCTAAAACATATTTAACAATATTCATTAACTTTGATGATAGGTGAGATAAGTTTTTTATTATATTTGATGGTTAAACATTTTTTTATTATAAGTAATTTTTCTATCATATTCTATTTCTATTGTGTGATGGATATAGTTATGTGCATATATTGGGGAATAATATTTAACTATTTTCTAAAACATATCTAAGCATATTCATTAACCTTGATGATAGGTGAGATAAGTTTTGTAATATATTTGATGGTTAAACATTTCTTTATTATAAGTAATTTTTCTATCATATTCCATTTCTATTGGTAAAGGACATTGTATGGAATGTGTGTTGCTCTAAGAATCTTGAATTTAATCAAAGTATATTAAATATTGGTTCAAATGTTACATATAAATATGAAAGCTAGTTATTTACAGGTTAAAAGTTAGTGATGATTTCATTATTTTTATTATCTTAAATTGTGCCAAAACTATTAAGGAAAAAATTTCAGTCAAATTTCTAACTTTTAGGAGAAAGTATAACTTCCAATCCAACTCCTACTAGATTAAATTGAGTATTTTTGTGAAATTGACTTTTATCTTGTTAACTAATTGATTTAATTCAATTGGAAAAAAAAAAAAAGGTGGTGATACTTACACCTTAATAAGATTCTAAAAATTTTCAATGAACATTATTGTATTCTAATTCAACTTCGAAGATAATTTGCAAATTATTTTAGGAAATAATAAATCTCCTAAATATGTTGGAAATCTCAATTGTTTGAAATGTCAAATTTCAAAATTATACATCATTATGGACTTTACACTCGGTTTTTTGTGAACAAAGCAAATTTCATTTATATTAACTTATAAAATTTAGTATATCTAATATAAAATAGAGTTGCAATGATAATCATTAATGTTAATCAATTGCTAAAAGAGATGCCATGTCAAGGGAAAAAATGATTTTCAGGATTACGAGAAAAAAACAAATAAACAAAAATCTAAAGCAAAAATTTGAAAAGAGTAAAAGCAAAGTCATAGTAATCAATTACAGAGATAGTAGGGTTCTTTTTTCCGTATAAGGGATTAATGTCTATCCCTTTGTTATGACCTTGGAATCACCCTAAATGAGCTCCTATTTAATGTTTCCCTAGTTTGTATTTGCTCAGTAATTCAATTTACAAGTAACTAGAGACATGCTATGAAAATTGTTAAATTAAGGAACTTTTACAACACTAGAAAACTATTATTTTCCATACAATTGCTAACATTCTTGAATAACAAATCCAACTTTATGTCAAGGGTGACCAACATCAAAACCTTGAGTGTGGACTAAGTTGTCTAGAGAGCACATGGTAGGTGATTCCTTGTGGAAAGGAAATGTTGTTGTAGCCCCAAATATGGGAAATCGTTGGTGTAAATGTACTACCTCCATATCCAATTTTGCAAAATATATTTCGATATACAAATGTAATTGAGGACATATGAGGGAACCATCATGCAAGTATTAGAATTCGAATGCAATGCATTCTTAGACAAATATTTATTTTTTATTTTCCAAACATGATATAAATTCCAACTCTAGTCACATACCATGAATGTGTTAAACTTAATGACCCATAGGAATCTCTCTCTCAGAAGCACTAACTGAAGGGAAGAACTAATTCTAGAATCTAGAGGCCCAATACTTGTTTATCTTTACAATTTTATCCTTTCCACATACGCGGGATTTTGGGTCAAGAGCACCCATGTATCCTAAATGTTCTGGAAGAGACAAGTTTTTGAGCACTAAAGATCATGCAATTCATGCCTCTATATGTTGTATGGTCAGCCTATATATTAATTTAGCTAGCTTCTATGCTATTCTTTTTGTATGACAGATACCATGATGAGGAGAGGTATCCAAAACCTCAAGACTTTAAAGCTAAACAACTAGTTTGGTTTCCCTCAAATAGATCAAATACTAACATTTTCTGAATATATAATTTTTTGTCATAATAATATAAAATATCATATTTTAATAAAAAAATCTTAAATTTTCTAAAAATTTATTACACCTTTCATTTGATATATAAATTTTTGTTGTTACCATGTTTTCCAAGCTTTATTTCAATAAACTATATAAACTATTTATTTTATACTTGATTATTTTATTATAATTAAAAAAACTGGCTAAAAATAAATTAATAAAATAAAATTGTTTATTAAGAACTTTTCTTTAAAAAATAAACAAATTATTAAATAAAATAATAATAAATTTTAATTTATTTTTTTTATATTAAATAATTTTTATTTTACTTAAATTATTTTATAATTTAGCATGAATCCACTATCATCTCCACAAAACATAATTAAAATTAATATCATGATTGTTAGTTTTATTTCCAAAATAATTTTTCTAATAATATACCAAAATAAACCATTGATTTGAATAAATAAAATACAACTAGTTTTTTATACCTCAAATAATTTTTTTTTAAACAGTAAAATGTATCATACAAACCACCAAGTTTAAAATAAAAAACAATTCATGGGCAAGCTTTAGCAAAGCTTACAAAATCGGCAAGTTTAATTATGGGCTTTCCTTTAATCCAGATTTTACTAACTTTCACCAGAGGGTCACTAAATTATAAATTTCAAAATATTTCATAAAATTGAATTGACTAGAAAAGAATTCGCCTATTTGATTTGCATTTTAAAAATACAATTAAAAAAAAATATATCAAATTTAATATCAAAATTCAAAAGACACTTCCTCATCCCTGTAACTATGTCCTTACAATTTCAATACAAATTTCTTCTCCATCCTTTGTCCTTCCCATCTCAATGCAACGTCCCACAACTTGCCCTATATCACTTGTTATAAAATATTGGCCCTGCAACTTGGGACAACTTGCCATATATCACTTGTTTTAAAATATTGGCCTTGCCATTTTAATAATAAGAAGACTAAATAATCTTACAACTCCACATAAATATGTTGATCAAAAGGATTACCTCTTACCTAAATTTATTCCAAATGATTCTATAGACATTAAGGTTAAGCGACTGTGCAGGTGACACTCTAGAAGGTGGATTGCACAGCAGAAGCGTTGAGGCCTTCTCGGAAAAAAAACCTGGAGAAAAAAAAAAAAAAAAAAAAAAAAA
>APFE030918779.1:191766-204420 GCA_000404065.3 Pinus taeda
CTAGTGCAATGATTCATCAAGAAATACTTTGCTTTTCACCCTTATACTTATATCCAGTAAATCTTTTCTTTAGTTGCTTAAATATGATCAAATTTGAACTTTGGCCTAAGGTATGTAATTAATGTTCACTTTGGGTTTATGAACTGCAACGAGCTTCATAGTGAACTCTTGATAGTTCACAAAAAATACAAGGAGTGAATAGATTCCTTTCATAATGTTGTGTGCAACCACACAGCATATGGAGAATTCAAAATGTGTAGTAGAAAATGAAAGGGATGCAAGTAGTCAATTATCTTCCTTCCCGTGCAAGGAAATCCCTATAAGGTCTGTGATAATACTTGTAGCTGCTGGCTTCTCTCTGTTCCAAGATATGCCATGTCTCTTGGTCCAAAATGTAATGTTTCTACTAGATCTCTCCATGATTTTATCTTAGATAGTTATTGCTTTGGACATACTAAGTTTTGTGTTGCAACGTGTTTATAATTGTCTTTGTGCTTGCAAAGGTGAAATTCTGGTATTGTTATCTCGCTTACGGATTTTTACTAGGCAATGTTTCTACAATGTTTATTGTAGCCATGTGTCTCTTTTATCGTAAAGTAATCTGCATTTGTAACTTAGTTAATCAATCAATAGATTTCTCAGAGGTTGGCTAGGTGCATTAGCTGTATTGCCCATTTGTATGATGTTTTAATTATAGATATTATGTGCATTATCTGTTGTTTCATCATGAAGTATTGCTACAATCTCAAGAAATGTAAACTAAAAATGTTGTCATTGTTTCACTTGTGTAAATCATTTGGTGTGTAGATGCATAACAGAAAATCCCATTTTCATTCTCAGGTAAGATGTTTACATTATAATAAACTATAAATGTTCCTTCTAAAATGGATTTTGGTTACAATGCCGCATAGGGTATGAAATAAAACAACTTAGGTTGTAAGCCAAAATGTTTATGTGACAAGAAAAAGATACAATCCATCCAAAATCCACATCATAATGTGGTTACAACCAAAAACATATGATACCCCTATTCTTTAGGGCCCTGAGAATCTTGAGTGCCAAAACTCCCCAAGTTACCTTCTTGAGCCAGGTAGGTTGGCCTACCTAAAAAGGGTTGATTAGGAAATGGTTGATTGTTGCCATATGATTGAGTCCAATTTGCAACTTCCAACCATGGAGGTATTGAGTACCCATACCTCACATTTGCACTACTGACCCCTGCATTAAGTGGAGGTGTGTAATGAGCATACATAGAATTGACACCTCCTCTGGTAGGAATAACGCAAGTGGGTAAACCCTTAGTTTGATAGTGAGGCACTTGAATGTTTATGAGATCTTGGAGTAATGGTGTATTATCTGCAATGGATTCCAGTGAATTTGAAATAATCCTGGCTTCATCAACTATGCTTGCATCATTGTCAACCATATTGATCATCCCTTGTTCCTTTTCAAGCATTTGTTGTGTCTTTCTTGATTCCTTTTCCTGTCTTCCCATTTGTTTTTGTTGGTCCTTAACTTGTCTTGCTTTATCTCTTTCAAGCCTTTCATCTACTTGACGTTGCGCTGCAACAATCCTTGCTGCCTTCTTCTCCTTGACTAGATCCTTCTTTTCATGTTTTAATTCTTGCATTTCAAATTTCTTTTTTTCAAACTCAACTAACATGTTTATATAGTCCTCTGAGGTGAGTAACTGTGAGCTTCGGCCCAAATGAAGACTACCCGATGTACCTTTATTTTTTCATTGATACCCTCTCTATTGGTAGCTTTAGGAACCGGCCAAGTATCTTCTCCACCCCTCCCACCTGCATGTCATTGTTTGGTGCTTCCTTTTCAGTATCTAATGGAACTGATTGAACTATATCATTAGCTTCATTTGATGCCTCATTATGTGCTTCATCTTCTTCCATTGATCTGTTGTCCATAAAAATATGAACAATTTCATTGTTCAATTCTGCTAGTTGTGAGGGCATTTTCATGATTTGTTCATTGTTTGTTGAGACACTATGTGCATTCATATTAATCATTGCTTCTACTAGCCATGATGATGGGTTTACTTGGCATGGCAATGTCAATTGATCATTGTCAATTGCATGTTCAACAATGTCATTAACAATATCAACAGCAGGAGTTTCATGTTCTTGAGTTGGTGGAACGATCTCCATGTTACTGCAAATTTGTTCATGGTTATACTGTGTTTCACATACATTTTCATCATCTTCATCATATAAGTGTCCTTGAGAGAGGGAAATCATATTACCAGTTGCAACCACATCATCTTGGTCATCTACTTCTTACACTTCAACACATGTTTGGGCATTCCCTTCTTCCTGGCCATCCACATGAAACACCTGGCTACAACTAGTGTAATGCACAAGAGCATCATAGTTCAATGGCTACATTCATGTCCTCCTAAAGGCAACCTCAATATTTGATGGTGTCATAGCCCTTTTAAAAACTTTACTTGCAGGATCTGCTAGCTCGACCTTTTCACCTCAACCCCTGGATTCTTTATCATCCATGTAGCACGCTCCGACCTGAAATAGTTCTTGAAAGGGCTAAACACACTAACATCAAGGGGTTGTAGTCTGTGAGTGGTATGAGCGGGCAATGTCAACAAGCTGATGCCTAAATTGTTTTCGTCCTCAATTGTTTGTACAGCCATGTGGCTCCCATGGCCATCTAATATCAATAGGTGTCTGTTATTACGCGAGACGCCACCTGGTACCGATGCAACAAATTGAAAAAGCCAACTTAAAAATAGTTCTTTAGTCATCCATGCATGGGGATGTGCAGCCATGCATGCACCTGATTCATAGTTCTATATATAGTTTTTCAGATAATTTTTACCTTTGAATAGATAAAATCCTGGGATTGAAGTACCAATTCAATTAACACAATATAAAATAGCTATCCACTCCCTACTCTTAGGCAAAATATTTGGCACATTTTGGCTCCCTCTCTTGGTAATTACCCGCATGCCACAATTCCTCCCTACTTGTAAAAATGTTTCATCACAATTCCATATATGATCTGCTCCATAAGAATGTTTATCGTAAGCACTAGAAAGTGTATCATGGAACTTATGCACAACTGCAGGGCGCAAATTTAATTCTCTGTCTCTGTCAAGGCCCTGAACAGTACGTAATACAAGTTCTTGATGCCTTTTTTTAAACCCAAACCACCATGATTTACCAGGAAACCCATCTTTGAATGGGTTTGGCCTCCCTTGATAGATTTGAGCAACTGTGGATTTGAGTTGTATCAACTCTAGCCCATGTCCCAATTGGGCCATCTCTTTACACCACTCAACCACCTCAGCCTCCTCCTCCTCAGTAATAACTGTAAGAGGCCCTCTACGTTTTGTATGAGTCAATCCATTTATCCAATAATGTATTGATGAGGGAGGAATACCATGTTTTTTTGCAGATGCCCGAACTGAGTATCCATTAAACTCTATGTCATCAATTGCAACTAACATTTCTTCTTTTTTCAATCCTCTTATAGCACTGGTCTTTTTAGTTGAACTTGCCCCTTGGACTGTTGTTGACAATGGTTTTATGGCTGATGCTATGATAACATCAGCTTCAGTCACATGGTCATCCTTAACACCGTTCCTTGGGCCATTGTTGACATTGACATCACCCGTCCTATCCTCCTCAGACGACGTGCATCGCAGTTGCACACCCCTTGTCACTCTCCTACCACTTCACCTTGTACGAGCAACATAACTACCTTTTGTCATAGATGAAACAACTTGTAAAATTATTGTATGCATTTAGATAAGAATATTTGTAAATTATGCTTTCATACAAGGCAAAAATACTTCTTCTTTATTACAGGAAATTATCAACATGTATGTTAGTATCCTTGAAAAATCAAATATATAGAATCATTTTTTTGTATGTATTCAAAATTATCAGTGATTGTTGTTTTGATAACTTGTCTTTACACTTAAAACACCATGACTGTATTAATTAGTTTTGTTATGCATTTCCTAAAAGTGACTCTTGTTCGGTTTGACTACTTAAAATATTGTTTTGTTGTTTTGATAACTTGTCGTTACAGTTAAGATACCATGAGAAGATTTGGTAGTTACTGTTGTTTGAATTAATTTGTTTAGACACCTGTTTTTTATCGCAATTGAATTCATTCACAGCCCCCGTTGTCTCACCAAGTGGACTTGCATAGCCTTCTAGGTCTATCCTAGGTCTGTTCTAGGTCTTTTCTTTGGTAATGAGAGTGAAGTTAGATAGAAATATAGGTTGTTGTTTGGTAGAGGATGCATGCATGTATCACCTTCAGTGAACTAGAGTGTTGCTTTTGTAGGTCTTCATATCAACCTTCCATTCAGTTAAACATCTAGTTAAGTTCTAAGTTCAATTCAGCTCTAGTTCCTCCCACTACAACCTATCCCTCTTAACATTCATTATCTATTTTATTTTTTTTCTGTAAGGATGCACTTCTCTAGAAATGGATCTCTGGCTATCAAGGAGTTATCATTGGCCAAACCAAGCATGGTATTTAATTTTACCAAGGCTCCAACTTGAGACCCCCTGAAGCACTCTTGATCACAACTTGGCACCATAACAAATTTTTTCCTCATGTCACTTACAGTTGAAGTTTCTAGTCATGTAAACATTCATTTCAACTACAACTCTTATTTGTATCTTTTCTACATATACAAGAGAGGCCATGCCTTTTTCTTAAATCATGAAAGAATATTATCAATTTGTAAAGCTTTGAGTAATTATTGACTTCATATATCAAATTAGATAAAGTGAATAGGAGTAATGAGGGTGTAGTTGGATAGAAATATACGCTGTTGTGGTAGAGGGTGCATGCATGTGTCACCTTCAGTGAACTAGAGTGTTGCTCTTGTAGGTCTTCAGATCAGCCTCCCATTCAGTTAAACATCTAGTTAAGTTCTAAGTTCAATTCAGTTATAGTTCCTCCCACTACAACCTATCCCTTTTAACATTCATTATCTAGTTTTGTTTTGTTTTGTTTTGTTTTGTTTTTTTTTTTTTTTTTTTTTTTTTTTTTTTTTTTTTTTTTTTTTTTTGTAAGGATGCGCTTCTCCAGAAATGAATCTTTGGTTGTCAAGGAGTTATCATTGGCAAAACCAAGCATGGTATTTAATTTGACCAAGGCTCCAACTTGAGACCCCCTGAAGCACTCTTGATCACAACTTGGCACCATAACAAATTTTTTCCTCATGTCACTTACAATTGAAGTTTCTAGTCACGTAAACACTCATTTCAACTACAACTCTTATTTGTATCTTGTCTACATATATAAGAGAGCCCATGATTTTTTCTTAAATCAGGAAAGAATATTATCAATTTGTAAAGTTTTGAGTAATTATTGACCTCATATATCAAATTAGATAAAGTGAATAGGAGTAATGAGGGTGCAATTGGATAGAAATATACGTTGTTGTTTGGTAGAGGGTGCATGCATGTGTTACCTTCAATGGACTAGAGTGTTGCTCTTGTAGGTCTTCATATCAGCCTCCCATTCAGTTAAACATCTAGTTAAGTTCTAAGTTCAATTCAGTTCTAGTTCCTCCCACTACAACCTATCCCTCTTAACATTCATTATCTAGTTTTTTTTTTTTGTAAGGATGCACTTCTCCAGAAATGGATCTTTGGCTATCAAGGAGTTATCATTGGTCAAAACAAGCATGGTATTTAATTTGACCAAGGCTCCAACTTGAGACCCCCTGAAGCACTCTTGATCACAATTTGACACCATAACAAATTTTTTCCTCATGTAACTTACAGTTGAAGTTTCTAGTCATGTAAACATTCATTTCAACTACAACTCTTTTTTGTATCTTGTCTGCATATATAAGAGAAGCCATGCCTCTTTCTTAAATTGGGAAAGCATATTATCAATTTGTAAAGTTTTGAGTAATTATTGACCTCATATATCAAATTAGATAAAGTGAATAGGAGTAATGAGGGTGCAGTTGGATAGAAATATAGATTGTTGTTTGGTAGAGGGTGCATGCATGTGTCAACTTCAGTAAACTATAGTGTTGCTTTTGTAGGTCTTCAGATCAGCCTCCCATTCAGTTAAACATCTAGTTAAGTTCTAAGTTCAATTCAATTCTAGTTCCTCCCACTAGTTCTAGTTCTAGTTCATCAGAACTCGCATCATAAGATCTGTGTTGAATAACATGTAAAATATGGACATGTATTCAACCCATTTAATCTAGTTGACAAATTTTCATTACATGGATAACTAGCCTCAGTTCCTATTGCCATTTCTTCTTTTCAATGTTGATCATCCTTTTCTTGTTTAAGAACACATTTAGACTTTAGCATAATAGGAAAGAAATTTATCTATAGCAAGTGGTTATGGGGTATAGAAAGTGATTGGTCAATGAGTTTACTAAGCATCAACTTTTTTGGTTCTATGTTTGCTTTTCTTCAATTCTTCAAAAAACTTCCTTGCCACATGTAGCTTTTGCCACATTTGTAATAGTGTGAGGCTGGTTGTGCCTTCTTTGTGGTCCTTCATTCTAATAGGTTCCCCTTGTGTACAACAACCTTCCAATAGGGCCCTTCCACTGTTTCTTGTTCATTTGTTTATGTTATTTTCTTCCTTTTACTTTGTTTTGTTTGCTTTCTGATCATATTTCAAGAATGATCTAAAACCTCTTTTCCTTTTATCCTTTCAACTTTTTCTTCACTTTATTTTGCAGGTCTTGTTTATGCTGCCATTAGTCTTAATGATGTTTATTGGTGGCCTCATACAAGTTTTTCGGTTCCAACACCCAAAGTTGTATTGCCATAGTTGACCACTAATTAAGCAACTCATCTAAAGCTTCTGATCTATTTTAAAGCCAATACAAAGACAATATTTTACAGCCAACACAAGGACAATAAATCTATGCTTATCTTCCAATTGGGCCATAGTTTTTGTTTCTTATTATAAAATTTCATTAAGATTTTGTTAAAAATGATTCTCAGAAAGAAATTGCCTTGTGGAATTATGGATAAAAGGATTTCAATTGAGTTGATCATCATGTTCCTACATATTTTTGCATGTTGTCTTATGATAAGTTATTATTTTAGCCTTCATGTCACTAGAGAAATGTCCAAGCAACCAAACTTCTGCTGCAATACCTAAGGTACTACCTTTAAAAGTTGGGGGCTTTTCAAGTTATGGTGATTTTCAACTTCCTCTCTATACGTAAATGAGGTGAACCACATGCTCATCTTTTCTTAATGGATCTTGCATGTACATTTTTGTGCTTAAATTGACTCCAGGAAGGATGATAGCTCTTAGTCCAATCTTCATGTTGATGTCGATGAATATTTTGCCAACGTACTTAGATTTTGTTGCATTTTGTTTGAATCCCTATGATCATTCTTTGTCATATTCTCATTTTGTCTTAATCCCTTCAATATGTTATGTTACCTATGTGGTTCTTCAAGGTTTCTTTGTCCAAATCCCCATTTAACATGTTCCTCTTTTTTCACCCAACTTTTTATTATTGCATGTTGCTTCTATAATTTAAACACAAGATTCTTGACGTGCTCAAGGCATCAAGCGGCACCCTATTTCTCTTCATCTACTGACTAGAGTTGTTCTCTTTATTAATGGGTCTCATCTACCAGTTCTTTGTTCTTATCTACGAACTTTAAACTATTAATATAGTCCCATTAGCTTTCTATAGTGTTAGTCTTTAATATTTATCTATCCTTTAACATAAGAATTATGGACCTAAGAGAGAACTCAGAATAATCTAGTCTAGTGTGTTAATTCATAAATCATATAAAAAATGCTAAATCTCGAATGTTAATTTCACAGAGATGCATGGCATTTCTAACCTCATTTATTCTATGTACTTTGATATTTGGAGTGGTATCCTATAAACACATTTTTTACATTTAGTAGAGATAGAAATGTATTTGAAACTTTATCTCTATGTTTGTTTGTTCATTGTGGATGGGATATCTAAATTGTTCATATATGAATGAGAAGCCTTTACCTGGGTAATGGGTCCAAACATCTCAACAACATTAAAGGTTTAAAACAGGAAAAATAAGCTCTATATGGATGTATCTTCAACCATCTATCTTGTGGAATATCTTTAATTCAAAGGTGGGCTTAGTTGAAATCCATGTACATGAATTGCAGTTCCATCTCCACGTCAATGTGGGTGAATATTTTGCAGGCATACTTCTTACATTTTGCTGCATTTTGTTTGAATCCCTACATCATTCCTTGTCAGACTCCCATCTTGTCTTAATCCCTTCAATGTGTTATGTTATCTAAGTGATTCTTCAGACTTTCTTTGTCCAAATCCCCATTCAACATGTTCCTCTCTTTTCACTCAACTTTTTATTGATGCATGTTGCTTCTGTATTTAAACATGAGATTCTTCATGTGCTAAAGGCACCAAGCAACACCCTGTTTCTCTTCATGTACTGACTATAGTCGTTTTCTTCATTAATTTGTCTCATCTACCAATTTTTTTTTAATTTACCAAGTTGATACTATTAATATCGTCCCATTAGCTTTCGATACTGTTAGTCTTTATCCATCCCTTAAAATAAGCATTATGGACCTAAGAGAGAATACCCTACACTGTGGTGTTGATTTTCATGAAAACTGTAAGAACTAAAACGGTCACTGAAATTGAATCTGTAAGAACTGAAACTGTAAGAACTGTGAGAAATGAAAATGAAACTATAAGAAAAAAGTGTTGTAATTGATATAACTAATGTGGATATACTGGCAACTGTTCTGTGATGTTTTGTCTTCAAGGTTGGTGAATAGTTTGAAAGCATAACATGCAACTTCAACGGTGGTTGAACTTCTTTTATAGTTTTTGGCACTTGAATCTAATTGGTGGTAAAGATGGCCATTGATTGCAATGGCTTCATTTTGAATGTGTGATCTGGATTTAATTTGATGTGATCCAACGGTTGGGAATTTGTTATTTGTTGATCCATGTGCTTTGATTTGTTTTAATGAGAAATAGAATGGGTTGAGTGTTATTTATTGAACAAAGTGGGTTTAAATGTTATTGGGTTGGGTGTCATTTATTGAACATAGGGGGTTTAAATGTTGAACAACGCAACAATTATCGTTGACATACATTCACTTTTATTATGCGCAGGTATGGATATTTATTTCGGATACAAAGCTTCACTTCTGATGAGTGGGGGTTGAAGTGAATGCTACTTTGTACTTCTAGAATAGACCATTTTGGAAGCATTTATGGTTTTATTTGTTTTCTAGTTGGGTCAATATGGTTTACACTCTTAAGTATTAAGATGCTATTTATGGATAGTTGTGGGCCCACTCAATGTTTTGGGAAATTTTGAACATAGATTAATACTTATTTGCACTTAATTTTATTTATCTTTGTTTAAATATTGGTTGAGAAAGTCTCAATTTCTGGTGGTTTGGTGGGACCAGTACTATATCAATCCTGTGCAACATTAAACATCTCTCCCCTATACATGCTTTGAAAATCACAAATCTTAAGAAAATTTTGACAAGGAGATGGTAAATGGCAAATAGTACAACGTTGACTGGCAACTCACGTTGCCAACACTCATTTAGAGCTGCCTGAAATGAACATAGGAGTAGTCTATAATACCACTTTTTGAATGGTGATGTGACACTGCTATAAACGCTGATACATCCATAACATTGATATTTTGGTAACAACATAGTCTATCCATAAATCGGTAAAACTTTTCTGTTTCTGACAATTCCTCGACGACCGCACCTTGTCTCCATTTTCGGCTTACCTTCTGCCCTATCAAATCCAGTACTATGTACGTCTAAAGATGACGGTTGTAAACGAGATAACCGATGGGCCCATGTGCGGTAAATTTAAATATATTTGAACCAGTAGTTTACCGCTCAAAAATTCAAAATTTAAAATCTGCAATGGGCAGTCTGATTTTTGCTATGTCTCGGCGCCCATTTGAATTTTCCTTCCAATGCGTCAGCCAAAGTAAGTGGAGCTATCCATGGAAGTCTATGAGGATATTTCTCTCTGGAATCAAAATGAGAGCATGCAGATGCCCTTTTTCCTTTTGCCAACTATTTTCATGGTGGTTTCTTTATCATGGGTTCTTCGGCCAAGTGTTATTGTTTTCACCCTCCATGTGGTAGAATGTGCAATGCAACAGACAATTTTTGTTTTTATGGATTACAGGATGTTACCAAACCTAGCCTCCTACTTCCTGCCAATGATTACGCACTGTTGAATGATTTTGAGAAAATATTATCGTCACGCTCTACTGAAATAGTTTCGCGGAAAACAGCTATTCGATCTTGTTGGCCTTCACCCAGCACAAGTCAATCTCCGTATTTTGCCACATAGGTGGGTTCGGTCCTCCAGGCCTGTTGAGCTCTCTTCAACCTGCTCATGGCTAGTCGGTCGGTTTCGGGTCAAATAGTCACCACTGGGCAATCACAATGGCAAGATTAAGGTTGACATTAGAATGGAGGATATGAAGAATATGTTAATGGAATGGATTCAGGAAGTTGCAACTTATGTTCATTGCAAATATAATATAGAGATAGCGCTCACATGGCTGGTTGGCTGGACAAGATAATGTTTTTATGGGGGCTTTAGAGAGATTGTTCTATTCAACTCATTAGTCATGATCAAAACCTTCAAGCTGATTGCCTTTCCAAGGATGGTCTGCTCCTTGAATCTGGATCATGCTCTATGGAAGTAAAGGTGGAAGAGAATCCCTGTTTTGTCCAGGATTTCTTTATCCCTGGTTACTAAATTTTGATGCCTTTTTGTTTTTCTCCTAAATGGTTTTTGGTTTAACTTTTGTTGATGCTTTCGACATGTCTTTTGAATGTCCTGTATAGTTTCTCAGTTCTATATGTCATGATCTGGCCTGTGATGCTGTATATGTCTCTTTATGGACCTATGGTATTGTATTTGCCCTCATTGCTTCTATCGTGGCTGCTCCACGAGCCACCTTTTTGTATTTTTTGATGTTTTTATATTGTCTCAATATAATACAATGATGCTTTTTTTCTCTAAAAATAATATAGAGATAACGAACTAATGATAAATCGAAAACCCAAACTTGGGAACATGTAACTTTGTTGAAGAAATAAATAACTACAAACCTGACTTATTTTAGAAGGGCGAGAAGACAATGAGTGAACTAGCCAAGAATAGTGTGGACCAGTTGATACAGATCCATCTTACACAAGGTACAAGTGGTCTCCACGGCCAACGGGGGCAGTGAGACCAAGGCAATTGTTTGGTTTCTTTTTGGTTTATGTATTTGTGCATAAGTTCAATATAACTTCACGGTGAAGTTGAGACATTTGGGAATTTAGTCAATAAAACGTGTGCAATAAACATGATACATTTTTCCTGCATGTCTTGAAATGTCATATTTGGCATGCATGTACCTTATTTCATGGATTTATGGATTTGTGCACTTGACCAATGGTTTTCACTGCAGGTGAATGTCATATGTCCCTTGATGACTTTGCCAATGTGCTGGAATATCATATTTGACCGTGTGTGTGCTTTATGATAATAATCATGTGGTAAAATTCAATTATTTTGTAATTGAGATTTAACTATTTTGTCATGTAATATTGAATTCAATTATTTTGTAACTGATAATTAACTATTATGTCATATAATATTACAATATGCATTATACGAAAGTTATTCATATTTGACATTTTAGTAGCCAAGTCTAACACGTAATGAAAGGATGTATGACTTTCCTTACGACGAGGAGAGGATATTTTACAACTTTCCAAAAGCTTAATGTCAGGCTAGTAAGAGGTTATATGGAATGTTTAATGTTTCGTTAGTAAGAGATTATATATTCAATTTCAAGGAAATTAAAAGAATATTAAATAGTAAAATTTTGTATTTTTAAATTTGAATAGTCAAATTGTATTTATAATTCTAATATTCAAATTGATGTATGGAGTTTTGTTTTGTTGTTAAATTTAATTGTGATTTTAAGATTAAATTATTATTATAATAAATAGTAAGTTAGTGTGTATCTAATTATTATGTAAAAAGGTATTGAGTGAGTTTTTATGTAAAAAAGTATTTGAGAGGATTCTATAGTTAAGAATATGTGTTCGTTTATAAGAGACTATTTGTTCAAATCCTCCAAAAACTTTACCAATAAAATTCTTGTGTGGAGGGCATCCTTTATCCCAAAAGCAAGGGGGTTTCATTCATGAATTTGGTACTAGAAAAATTTAATATTTGATTATGATGATTAACATCCATTGATGCCAAACTCGTGCATTAAGGAAATGATTTCAAATATTTAGATTTTCTTTTGGAAATCAATTTGATTTATCAAATTAAGTGTTCTAGAAGATTATTTTAAAATTTTATTTTTATGTGAAAAAACAATAAGAGTAGTGTTTCAAACACCCCATAATTTTGTTGACTTAAATGGTTAAGAAGATTGGCTATGTGACCAATCTTTTGAAAATGAGATATAACCTCTATATACATAGGAGATTTGAAGACAATTTGTTTTCCATCTTCAATCTTTTTTTTGTGAGAATTTGTTTCTCATTTTAAATATTTTTAAGCGTCTTTTATTCAAAGGATTTTTGAGAAATGATGAATAACCTATTTCACCTTAAAACTCATAAGAATTATTT
>APFE030918779.1:229638-299430 GCA_000404065.3 Pinus taeda
AGCTATAAGGATAGACTGTGATAGCCAAAGTGTAATTTTCTTGGCAAAGAACCCTGCATATCATTCAAAGACAAAGCATATTGATGTTTAGTATCACTTTGTGAGGGATATGATAGAAGATAAAAAGGTGTTGCTGGTAAAGGTGGACACTTTGAAGAATACTGCAGATGCATTGACAAAATCTGTAAGCTCTAAGAAGTTCTCTTGGTGTAGAGAAACAATGGATGTTGTAGGGCTAGATAAATGATTAAGCTCTCTTGTGGACCCCTATGGAAAGAAAACAACAAGTGGGAGAATGTTGGGTTGTGTTATATTCTTTCCACGACTAGCCCACATAGTTAACCGGGGGGTTAGAGGGGGTGCAAAGCCCCCCCTTAGTTGCGTTGATTGCGTAATGGGGGGGTCATAGGGGGTTTGAGGGGTGCAGGTAACCCCCGAGGCAGCGCCCCAGAAAATTTTGGTTTTGGAACCTATGTTAGGTTGGGCCCTATGGTTTTGTGCATGATTTTCGCACATGGTTTTGGATGCGATGGTTTTTCAGTCCATGGTTTTGGACGCGATGGTTTTCGGTCCATTGTATTGGATGCTTCGACATGTATAAATATGTATTATAACATTGAAAGGAAATAATGAAAAATCAAGCTGGTAGTCTTGGTTTTGGGATCCAGGGGAAATCCCTGTGTATATGTGTTTTATGTGTTATGCTTTCGCATTGTTTATTTTTTGCTTTTTAGAATTCGTATGTAGGTAATTTCTGTACGAGGTTAAAACCTACACTAAGAGTCCCCTAATATAACAATATCATCCACTTTAATGTTCCTATCATCCACTTTAATGTTCCTGGAAATCAACAAAACTTGGATAAGGCTGTACATATCAGCCTAGTTGTTTGAACGAGAACCAAGCCCCAAGTGAAATTAACTACAATTATTCCCTCGGGACTAAGGAGAAACTCTCCCCTCCTGCCACTTGTAAAAAGATTTGATTTTTAAACTCAAATTAGCCCTCAATTTCTAGTCAGCCTCATCAAAGGATTATTTTGGCTCCATCAAATTTGAAATTGAAAATTTCTTTTCCCTCCAATCATCAAGTCGGCTGGCTTGTTCAATGTGTCTACTAATCTATATAAGGGCTCTTATTCTCATCATCAAGGTATGCATTTCGAATGAATATCGAAAGATAAGTAATATTTGAGATATTTTTTTGGCCTTGTGGAGTATTGCTATATTAGACGAGAGGGTAGTTGGAAGGTTTTGTGATAGTGATTTTCTTAAGGGATTTGGCCCTCTATTAGGGTATGGTTCTATGCACTTCAGACCTAAGGACCAACAAAGTTTCATTGGGTTTATGATTATGATTTCTAGGCATAAGGGTCAAATTTCCTTTGCAAGTGAACTTCAGTATCTTATGTTCTTTGTAGATGGGTATTTCATATGGGTATTGAGTAAGATATTGTTGTAGTGGCTACAACCACCCTCCAAAATTTTGGCCTACATCCAATTTTGGAGCCTCCCTTGAGAGTTTCAGTTGATGACTACACACACTCGGCTCCACTCGATGAGCCCATGTTTGTCTTTGCATCCGCCTTGCTTGTTCATTTCATTCAAGTTTTTGCATGTTGGTATCGAATTCATGCTTGCAACCATGTTTTGGTCATGCTCAAGGTCTTCGCTTTGTGTGTACATGTTATGCTCACTATGAAAGCATATGTCACACTCGCACACGGAGTCACACTCATTGTCGCACAAGCGTCATCACGATCAATCAATGATCAATCACAAGTGTTTCACTTGTCGCTCACACCGTCGGTCAATCATGTCGAGCATATGTGTCTGGATGGTGTGGGTCGTCTTGTTGTCAAGCCATGTTGGTGTGTGTTTGCAAGATCACATGTGCATCTTTCACTTATTCACACACTTAATCATTTTGCTAAAGTTTTGACAACTGGACTCCCCTCTAACAGCCATACCATCACGCCACCATCGACTTGATCAACTATCACCCAGAACAACACAGAACCACCAAGAAAGTCATTTCAAGCTGCACTACCCACAAGCGATTCAATCAACCTTCATGTTGGCCACCTGGAGAGTTGGACCCGACATCCACCCCGGGACTGACTCCCCTCAAAAATTACGCAGTGTCTGCTAACCTTGCCCACTCTGCTCACTGAAGAAATTGCACAGTGGCTGCTAACCTTGCCCGCTCTGCTGACTAAAGAAATTGTGCAGACAGGTCAGAGAGACACCCAGTGCCCGTCCCTGTCTCCCTCATAAAATTGCACAAGTTTTCCAGCCAGTCCACTAACTGCTCATCCAAAAAATTGCACACTTTTCATGAGAAGGCCCTCTGTTGCCCAACAGTCTTCTCCTCTCAGAAATTGCACAGAGATGATCAGCAGGCAGGCCTCCCAGCCTCAGTGCAGTTTCTCTCGTCAGCAGCTCCTAGTATCAGACTGCTAGATCCCTCCAGGAATTGAGCAGTTTCTGTTGCCAAGCTCCCTGCAGCTGATTGCCAGTTCCCCTCAGGAATTGTGCAGTTTCTGCTATCAGTGACCCAACAGCCAGCTGCCAGTTCCCTCCAAGAATTGCATAGTTTTGGTTGCCAAGCTCTCGGCTCGTTCCCCCGAAAAATTGCATAATCCTGTCTGCTAATCCTCCCTACAACTTGCCCTGTTACTCTCAGAAATTGTGCAACTTTTGTTGTCTAGCCCCCGCTTCCCGCTCATTCAGGAAAATGTGCAAATCCTGTCTGCCTTGCCTTCCTACAGCCAAGACTGTTCCTCCCAAAATTTACGCAGTTTTTCCTTCCAGCTGAGCTAGACCGTGCGGGCAGTCATTGTCAACTCAGATTGCCCATCTTCATCACCTAGTGACTCTTGCGCAGTTTTCATCAGCAGTACCCAGAGCCATCATCTCGCCTTGCAACCTTACTGCCTCTCCTGGTCACTTGCATCCAAAATGACCATGTGTCATGGTAGACTAGGAGGTTTTTAGATTTGATGTCGTCTCGTCATGAGTGATTGCAAGTACAGGCTTACCAACAAACATGGTGCAACGATGAATGGGATGGACGAAGGGAGCACATGTAGAAGGAAAAGTTCACCAATGGACGAATGAACGATGCATGTGAAGAGATGTGCTTGCGAATGGATGATCATGCAAAGATGTGTTCGCAGACGTACGGACGAGCAAAAATACAAGATGTTCTCACCAACGGATGAATGGACGAACATGCACCTTTCGCGAACAGATGAGCCTATCAAGCCTTCCAACTTACAAGCAAGGATAAACGTGCTAAAGCAACGTCAAGCGAACTAACGACCATCAAAGACTCCGCTCACTTTTCCATGCGAAGGAGAAGCCGTGATACACCATGAAGACATCCATCACCCAGCAACACTGCAGCTCGACATGCACTCTAGCAACAGCACAAATGTACTAGCACTGTCATTTCAAGTCATGTCATGAGTCATGTTGTCCACATCTCCACTATGGGCCATGTTGTCAAATCAATGTAATGTAACATGGAAGTCCAAGAGACCCACTTGTTGTACAAAGAGTCATGTAAAGTTGAAAAGTCATGGAAGTCAAATAGTCATGAGGGTAGTTGAACATCCAAAAGGGCCAGTTTTACCCTTGGCTATAAATACCCCCTCATTTGTACATGAAAATGACATTTTTCACCTTAGCTCCTCCCACATAGCCAAGAGATTCTATTATATTTTCTTTGAGGAGTAAGAAGTGGCTCCAACGCCCCTCAAACGGGGTTAGTGATATATGGTGTAACGATGTGTCTTGGAACTTTCGCTTAATTCAAAAGCTTGCTAACAGGCCAACACGTTTTCACACATATATTGTATCTATTGTAAGACTAATCTTTAACACCTGTAACGCATGTTGCTCTAACCTGTGTTGAACACTTGAATTATTTCACTTGTTGTTAATGAAAATGTGTTGTATATGATGTTAACATTGTCTTGCCCGTGTAAGCTACTTTCCTGGACATCAGATAGACCTTTCACATGGAACTTGCTATAATAACTATTGTACTCACATAGATTAATCTGTTGAGTGTTATACATGTTATCTTCCCTTGTGTGTTGTGATTGTCGCATCTGTGTGGATTGTTCCGCCAGAAGCTGCACATGTTATGTTGTGTTGTGTGTTCCTAGAAAAGTTGGGACTTCTCTTGACCAACTTAGGACTCACTCCCACCCTCTCCCTCTATGGTGAAAGAATCATTGACGCAAGTGACACTTACACTCACCAAGCATGCAAACCTCACTTCTCAGACGACAAAGAAGACCACTCTCTAGTGCTAACATGTAAGAGTTGAGGCAAATCTTTAACATAATGGCAACCGGTCCATTGTACCGGATGGGACTTCTACACCAAATGGTGTGAGGTCTAGTTTGGGACTTCATACTGGGAGATCCCCTAATGTTGGTGGGTCTAGCACCGTCAACATTTTGGCACTAGAAGGAGGGCCAGATGACAAGCTGAGCTCGTACATCTGGGTTGAATCTCTTACCCAATGAATAATACACAATTCATGCTCTTGGGGTGTTTCTCTCATTTCTCCCTTAATCAGTTATCAATCCCCGATGATCTTCTCAACCACTTGTCTTTGTTAAAGTTTGACGGTGAGGACAGAACGTCCGTAACTGAGCACATTTCTAATTTTCTTCATTTCTGTGAATCTCATGAAATCGATAGTGATGAGTTTTTTTGCGTACTCTTCTTCCTCACCCTTGAAGGTCATGCTAATTGGTGGTGTCATACCCTACCACCTGCTTCTATCCATTATGTTCTCGCTTTCCTCAAGGAGCTCCATCAAGCCTTCGATGAGTGTGACCACCAAGATGTCTATGAAAGAATCTCTCATTTAAGAATGAAGCCTGGCGAATCAGTTGAGGACTTTGCTTCCCGCTTCCTTCACCTATGTCACGAAATTCCTGAGAAGTTTGTGGACCTTGACTTCATGAGCCAAGAGCTGAAACGCTTGGTTCATGTCTCCCGAAACGGTGAAATTCCTGATTTCCCTTCTTCCTCAACTCTTGTGGATCATGAGACATCTCATGTCTCAAAGAGGGTGGCCCCTCACAGCAACTGCAAAACTAAGAAATCTGTGCAGCGAATCCCCCCTCACAACGGTTGCAAAGATGAGAAATTTGCGCAACATGTTCCCAATCCATCTGCTCACCTATCTCCCGCCCCAACAGAGGAAATTTTAGAATGGTTAGGAAACCCTATGGAGAAAATTCATCCCTCCATTCCGTAAGAGGACATCACCATTCTTAACCCAAGTCTTGAGTCTAATCTACATCTCTACCATCCTCCATCATCTACAAGCCATGACTCCTTGCACCATGACTTGCTTGAGCGATCTACTTCACAAGCTAGTTGCATGCACTCTCTTGATTCTAGAGTTGTTGGCTCAAGTTGCAGTCATGTGCAAGGCAATCTCATCATACAAGCGGAGGAGCAAGAGGGTGAAGACACAATCAATTCCTCTCAAAACATTGAGCTTCCATTCTTGATCAATCCTCGATCCGCGAATCTTGGTGAAACATCATGCACAATCAATTCTTTTGATCAACCTCCAGTCTTCACCTGTCATCACTCCCACGCTTCTGTATGTTGTGATGAATGCCCAAGCATCGTATGATCTATTGTCATATCATGTACGCTCTAACTCAAATCTAGAATGCACACCGGTCAAAGCAGACATCCATATCGAAGCTTCCTTTTTACCTCACTTGCTTGTGTGTCCTATCATTCACAACGCATCAACATGCATCGGAGACACTCCACATTCTATTGCTTCTTCATCTTCTCAGTTATCTCCTCAATCGACACAAGACAAGGAGATTGTCCATAATGAAAATAGTCTCAACACACAGGACACTTCCCACTCGTCATCATCTTGTGTGTTGCATGAAGACAGCTTGTCAAGTCAGCTTGCTAAAAATTTTGATGAAGCCTGTGACAGAGATGGTTTTCATCCTAAGAGAATTTTTGAAATCAGTAACAACAGCCATCCTCAAGCCATGCATGATCTAGTTCACATCCCAAAATACAATTTTTCAATTCTGGAAAGTTTTGGGACGTACCAAGGAGTCAAGACACTTCAACATCTGTTGATGGTTATGTCAGGACCTCGCGACTCTGGTAAGCCCGTCAAACCAAATCAGATCCCATTTCTCACACACAATCCATCTATCTGCATGGTTGCACGCGACCTAGATCCAGGGAAAATTTTAGGAACCCCCCCTAAATTTATAAATATAATAAATGGGCAAATCTCCATGGTATATAGGAAAAATGGAAGGCGAATTTATCCATAATATAATATGTATTTATAATTTTTTGGCGAATCTCTCACCAGGCATGGTGAATATTTTACTCAATTATAAAATCTTGTAAGGTCTTGGCGAGTCTTTCACTAAATAATAAAACTTTGTAAAGTCTTAGTGAATTTTAGCATTGTGAACTCTTAGAGAATTTTTTGAAGAAGTATAAAACCATAGGAAATATCCGCCTGGCTAATCCAAGCCTAGATGTAGAGAATATGAAGGGTTGAAGCCCATGTTTTGAAGACCCATAGAAAAACTGCATTTTAAGGTGATTTTTTAGTTCGTTTTTCCATGAAATATGTTCTAAAATGAAGCTTTGTTGCACATATTTTGTCTTGTTCAACTTGCAAACTAAATCTGTGGCCAAAAATTTATGTTACGCTTGTGATTCCTATGTGGAGATATCAAGGGGCTAGCGCGGATTCTATGCCGATGAGTAATGAAAAAAGACACACGTGAAACTATGCAAGAAGGAAGAAAACCTCGAGAATGGAAGGATTTTAAATGGGATCCATCCCAGTACCCTTTTGGAAGGAAAGACAGTAAGGACGAAAGGAGGGTCATCGACAAGCAGCAACGGGAACCACCAGAAAGTTCTCGAATACGTAAACTCCATTCTAGAACTGTTCCGTGAGAAGAGTGAAGATAGAAAGACTAGCCAAGAAAACCAGCCCTTAAGGCATCGCGTTGCAGAATGAGGAGATCTTCTCCTACAATGGGGCCAAAACAAGAGGTCTCGTGGTTATAGAGCAGAATACAGAAGCGTGGTTGAAGAATCTTCTATTCAGGCTAAGAAATTATTCGGATCGATAGACATAATGGAAGGCGTGACCAACAGACTTTATCTACTCAAGCCCAATTATCTGTTCACTCAAGAAGCATGTCATTAAGGCCTTGTACTCCTGTCCATGATCCTTACATGCCCTGTTTAAACAACAGGTTTGTGGATTGATTTTATCTAGGATTCCTTTCTTTTCTTGTAAATATCTTTCAAATCTCTATGGTTGCAAACAGGTTTGTGTTGGTCATTGGTGCAGCATGTTGTCAGAGAGGCAGCTCAGTTTCGACCTCGAATGAACAAAGTAATTACTCTTATTCTCTTTAGTTGCGTATATATGTTTCAGTTTCTGATCTTATGTTAAATTTAGTTGCTTGAAGACGTTTCCTTTCCTGTGAGGAGTTAGTGCTGGAATTGTTTTTGCCCATAATGAAAAAATTGTTTCATTAATAGGTTACTGTGTTGAAGAGCTGAAAATTTTCTTGTCCTTGCCTTTGGAGCAATTGTATGTATGTGGAAAGAAAAGAAATTATGATATCGCTATTGATTTGCCAAACCATTGTTATGTACTTTTTCAGGTCTGAAGATGTGTAACTTGTGGTTTAGCTTGCTACATTCTCTTGTATACCAATTTACTTTGAATTTGTCAATATCATAAGCCCAGTAGCGATTTAAGTGTGCGTCTACATGGCAGAACTGCATTGGGCTTGAACTTTTCTAAAATTAAGTTGTATTTAAAGAAATATGGTGTCCAAAAAGCATAGAACTTCAAACATCAAATCTCTTTGCTCCTTGTAGGCTTGAACCAACATCTCTTCTAGAGAAATTCAACAATTCTAATTTAATAATCCTATCGTCCTCTCTTTGTACCTTTTGGGACAATTGCTAGTAATAATAAATCTTAAATTTTAAACACTAAGAAAAACTATAAGTCATGAAAATAGAAATAATAAATAAATAAATAAGAAAGTCAAATAAAAAGGAAATAAAACTAAACACTAAATAATAGTAACTAATAAAAATGGAAGTTACTAAACAACCCATCATAAAACCTCAACCAATCACTTTACAAATAAATAAATTTAAACAATAATAAAAAATAACAAAAATGGAATTTCCAATCTTAAATTATGGACAAGTAGCAAAAATGTTTAGTCAAAAACAAACTAATACACACTGAAAAGTAAAATTAAAAGTCTAATACCATGCCTACTACAAGTATAATAAAACTATTATAGATCTAACATATATATTCTTTTTTTTTATCATAACAAACATTTTTTAATTTTATTTAAAAATATATATAAATTTCTAAAAACATTATCATTGAGAATATCGTCCGTTAATCTAAATAATCAAACTATGATTAAGTTAGTAAAAATTGTTAAACCTATTTATAAACTTCTGATTTTTTTTATATAATAAATGATGTAAAAATAAATATAAAACGCTATTTTTTTATAAATTATATATTTTATATAATAATAGATGAAAAAAAATACAAAACACAATATTTTATATAATAAACGATGAAAAAATAAATATAAAAAAGGTAATTTCAAAAAAACCATGCTGACCAGAGAGCCACGCCAGTCAAATTTTTTGAAAGTTCAATTTCTCATTCTGAGCTGAAATCACATTGGTCGTATTTGACCCGTTCTTAATCAAATCGCATTGGTTCTTCCTTAACCTGGTTTGTGATAGAGTGGGGAACATTTTCCAATTAATAACCAGTAAATGTGTGTTTTGTTTGTCAAGATATCAGCACTTAAAAGCAACCGTGCCCAGATTTCATGTCAAACCGACAAGGGAAATGACCCCTTACAAAATAAACATCTAAAAATTCAACATGGGTTGGTTTCTCTCACCGTAAAAATGTTTTGTGAACCACAATCGTCTGCGTTTGGCTGATTATTTTCACAGGTATTACAAACCTTCAATGCTTGCAGAGAACAGGAAATGTTAAGGAAAATACAAACTAAGCTCGGAATATTAGCTTTTCACGTTTTATCTCGTCTCTCGGGTCTCTGGTAAATTGCGATCAACAAGAAACCAACAACATTCCATGACATTGAATCAATTTTGAAAAATGTAACAAAAAATCCGGTTGCCTTGAACGCCTATATTTTCCATTCTCTAATTCCTTGAATATGTAGAAGTAGCATTGAATGCTCTGTAGTATTCTTAGTTGTATATAATTTGCATGATAAGCTGAATCTAGGTCTGATATTTTTATTTTAATCGGAGATTTTGAAGTACTTTAAAATTCAATTAATAAAAAGTTTGTTCCTTATCTCTCAAATTTCTACATTCAATAACGGTAAGTCTCTAGTACTAACTATAGTAATGAAACGAAGGTGGTACAATGGTTAGACTAACTATAGTAAAAAGACGTAATCCAATAATTAAATGATGGGGAGATTTAGTCCTACAGATTTAATATGTATAAGAAATAATTAAAAACCTTTTTCTTTAACAACAGTAGACACAGTACATGGAAATTTAACAGAGAAAGAAGAAACAAGACATGGAAATTTAACGGAAAGGATGAGAAAGCATATGGTAACGCATAGGGATGGACAATGAAGGTAAGCTTGTCACCGTAGAAGCGAAGGACCTTCTTCAATGGCCACCATGAGTCCCTGCTGTCTGGACAGAGGGGGTCAAAGAACGCCTCCACCAGCGCTGAATTCGCACGTAGACGATTCTTGTACACAAAGCCATCGTATCGTGGAGGAATTGGAAGTTGCGCCGTGATCGTCTGTGCTGTAAACACCACCATTAACAGTGTGAATAGCGTTCCCTTTGAAGCCATTGTGTCTGCTATCTGCTCTCGCCATTTCTGTGTCAACGTCACCGTTAAAAGGAGCAAAGATGCAATTGTAACGAAAAAACTGTATAGTCCACCTAAATTTAATTCAAAGAAAATCTAACTGAAAGAAGTAAATTATGCCTGGAAAGATTGAGATCGATGTCGTCTTCGCGCTGATTTGCATCTGCGGGCGCCGTATCCGTGATCGCTCTGCTGCGTTTCTTACTTGTTCTGCCACCTTCTCCTGCCATTCTGCTAACAATATCCTGTCTAAAATTAAAATCCCCGTCTCTGTTGAAAATGCAAACGAAAAACTCAGTGGATGGATCGTCGTAATGGACCCTTTTATCTTTTTCTTGATGAGATGAGAAAATTAAGATTGGTGAACCACGATCAAAAAACCTATTTCAAAAAAATTTTATACATGATGAATTCAGGAAAACAGGGAGCCGAGCGCCATATACACCATGAATCCGGAATTCATGAAAACAGCGGGTTGAATCCGTGAAAACAGGGAGCCGCCTTCCATTTGGAAAAAATTAAGCTCCGCCCTCCATTTCAAAACAAATTTAACCTTCCAAGACCAAATCGATCTTCACAATTTCACTACCAAACCAAAAAACCAAACCGTAAATCAGAAATCGCGATTTTGATCTCCCAAAACCAGGAGCAAATATCAAAATGGGGCGATTTTAAGAAAATTCGATTTCATAAATATCAAAATGGGGTGATTTTAACAAAATCCGATTTTGGTTAGCGTATCTGCCCTGGGCGAAAATAAAAAAATAAATTAATTTTTGAATAAAATGAGGGCTAATTATATAAAAAAAAAATTATTATTTTAATTAAAAATCCGCCCCATTAAAATATAAAAAGCCTTAAATTTTGCCTTTGGGCGATTATTCGCCCCTAAAATTACCCTTGCCTAGATCCTTGTGTAAAAAATATTTACTATTCAGGGTATGATATTTCAAAATTTCATATTTTCGCTAATGATCGAATCCATGAGTCCGTTACAACATGTCCATCTTGATGCACCTCTCTTACATCCAATTCGGGTTGGGAGTGTCTGTCCCTCATTGAATCATGGGATAGTGAAGTTGATCATCTCTATCAGAATCACACTTATCAGATGTTCTCTCTCGTAATCAAATCCTTGGTCTTTTTGCAAATTTTTCACATCAAATCTGCCCACTCATCACACCAGCAATCTCCCTGTGTGATGACGAGCGCACAACCTATCGTGCGAATCAAGTTACTCTCATTTCACTACACCCCAACCAGTCTCACACATTCACAGTGTTTTCATCCTTTCTACATTTATGTGATGACCATGATGCCTACGCACTTATTCACCATTTTTCGGTGGGTGTTCTATCATGCCTAGCGCACAACAAACTTGGTTCCCTATTTCAAAGTGTTCGCACAATTGTTCAAAAGGTTTCTTTGTTCATGTCAAACTGGGAATTCAGCATCTCGACTGACTGGTCTGATTTCTCTTCTATCTTGGGTGGATGTTGTTAGAGTTAGTCTAGTAGCCCTCCATCAGCGATCAAAGCTCTTTGCATTTGCATAAGTAGGTGTCTCATCAGTGTCATCTTATTGCATTCCATTAGGCATGCCATAACCCTGATGGAGGAGCTTGTGTCTTTTATTCCCCTCTTGGCACTGTTGGATTAAGTTTGTTTCAGTCAATAAATTCCTTACAAGGTCATTGGTCTTGTCTTGAAATCAAGGTCCTAGGTCTAGGGTTTAGTCCAATTTTGTCTTTTGAGGTCATGTCTTTTGAATTCAATAAATGCCCAGCAAGCCAGAGGGATGTCCATCAAAGCATCACTTCAGATGATTTCATATTGTATAGCTAATTTTTACCTTGAGTTCAAAAACTTTGTTTTTGAAGGCAAGGTCATTTTCTCATTTTTGTAAAAATTTGTAAAAAAATTCAAACTCTTCGAAAGTTGGCATGTGGCCTTGGTCTCCTTTGCCAAGACTCCTCAGAATCTATCCCTGCAAAAAATTTCAAGAAAAAGCATCATTTCAACCAATTTCATGACAAAAAGGAAACCACAAGTCAGCAGCAATTAGTTTTAAAAGTGTCATTGCATAAACATTATAAAGTGGGTTTGAGGGGAAATTGATTTAAATCAAGCTTATAAAAGCTCCTCTCTCCTCATTTTGCAATTCATTTGCCTCCAAGACTCCAAGAGCAAGTGTGAAAGGCGATTTAGTGTGAAACTGGGCGAATTGAGAAACAGAGCCCGTGCGCTATGCATCAGGGCATGCGCGCTAGGCGTCAGGGCAGTCTCTGCAGTGCAAAATTGGTCGGGCACTACGCGTTGGGTGCGCGATGCGCTCCAGAGCCCGCGCGCTACGCGTTGGGTGTCCACCTTCAGAAATTTTCCAGTGAGCCACAAATCGACTTCTTCCTCTTCAATTTCTTCAGGTAGGCCTCAAATCATTGAAGTTCTTGCTTTGTAAAGATAACATGAGCGTGAAAATGTGTCAAATGCCATCAAGGTGAAATGGAAAATTCATATGTATTATGTTTAAAGAAAAAAAAAAATCAAATTGCAAGTGAAGCTAGGGTTTTGAGTTCATTGCCCAAGGTCATATTTTTCACTCCCTCATTTCCCCACATTCCCATTATCACTTCCCTTGTCACTTTCACACAATTTCCCTAACAAAAATATCAAAAGCCCTAAAACCCTACCCCTATCCCTAAAACTCAATAAAATCTCCCTAAACCCTACCTCCTATCAAACCCCTGCAAATTATGATTATGTGATGATGTATATGTCACAATTATTTCCCTAAATTCCCTTTTATATATATATTCCCTAAATCCCCTCAAAAGTTCCCCTCCCTAACATCTCCCTTGTGTTTTTTGTCCCCTTGGAGCAGCATTCAAACAATCAAAACAGCAGGTCATTTGAGCAGAAGCAGCAGTACATTTCAGCCATTTTGCTCTTGAAACCGAAACATTGACATCATTGATTTTGACACCTGTTCTCCTAGCTTAGAGCTTAAGGAGATCATTCAGCAATGGGAGGCTGAAAATCGCTTGTTGCAAGAAAAATTAGAGATGGCAAAATGGGTGATTAACTATTTAAAGCAGCGCAACAAGAAATTAGAGGATGAGCACACTCTCGATGAGTTGTGGAGGATCCATGAAGACCGCAACTTTGCCCGTAGGAGACCCGGTGATTTGACACCCATAGATCGAGAATCCATGCTTATTCGGGTGAATGCTCACTTGGAGAGGTTGTTGGCAAAAGCCAATAGAGACAAAGATATGCTCCGCCACATGAAAAATCATTATTGGGCCCGCATGCACGGGTGCAAGGCAAAAATGAAGGTTCTCAAGAGACGATTGGCCAAGGCACAAAAACGGAAGAAAAGGCCTGATCCACTTCAGATTTTGGCTGATGCTACCTTGAGGGAGCATGGCACTCGATGATACACCCCCAGCTCAAAATTTAGACAATTTGGAGTAATTTTGGTCATTTTTGAACATTTTTGTCAAAAACAGATTTTTGCCCCCAACGCGTAGCGCGTCGGGTGCTACCCTTTCGTTGGGGAGGTCCCTTTCAGGAAAAGTTTGCATTTTTGGATTTTTCAGGAAAAAATACAGTTGCTCAGCGATTGCCAAGAAATTTCACCAAGTTTTGAGCCTCCAGAAGGTCAAAAAACAAGCAAAGAATGACTTTCTGCCACCTTTTTGACACACAGGAAGCAGTCTTGGGAGATTACAATTTTGGAGGGGAAAATTGTCACCCAATTCATAAATTCCACTTGGGTTGGAAATTAGACATCCATACCTTTCAACCAAGCCCACTTTTGCCTCATTTGGACACAGGAAAGTGCCTCAAAAGCAGGTCCGAAGGCGCGCTATGCGTTGAGATTCAGGGCGCTACGCATTAGGCTATTTTTACAGAAATGCACCTACAGCTCAGCAAAACGCAGTTTTGACTAGGTTTGACTTTTTGGAGTGGATTTTGATCCTCCTTGATGTAAATGATGTAATTTTATGATACTTTGACACTTGTTTATCTCTTCTAGAAGATTCATTCATGAAATAGGCAAAAATTTAACGAATGAATTGGTTTCCTAGCTTATAGAGGCAAGTTGTTTTGACTACCTAGATTTTAGTGCTCAATTTGGAATTGGTTGAAACAGCTCCTAGGATAGTGAGCTCGACCCCTAGAGGCAAGAAAGATGTTATATTTCCTATATTATGTACTTTCTTGGTGATTTTCATAGTTGGATTCTTGAGGGAGAAAGCTTCTATTGTATTATTCATTGTATCTCTGCATTTTTGGCAAAGGAAGAAAGACCAGGGTTTTGCAGTCCTTTTTGGGATTCCTGTGGTTACATGTATTGATGGTGTGTTTCTCTTTGTACTTGTAACTTTGTTATGTGAATCATCTTCTTACTTTTTCTTCTGCAAATTAGGCAAACGAAGTGTTAAGGTAGAATTCATGGCTGTTATGCTCTGCCTTTAAGTTTACTTAATATCTATGTTTTCAGTTGTTTAAGGAGAATTCAAGGTGATTGCTTGCTCTCCTTAGCTCCTCACCAGTCATTCTCATCCATTCAAATCTTTCAAAGGCATCAATACAGTCTCCTACCTCGCCCCAAAGAGCCCCCTGCGAAAACTGCGTCCAATCCCCGCACCCAAATTACCTTTCCCTAATTTTCCACCAAAACCCTAAAAATCCCAAATCAAACCTTTTTATTAGTTTAATAGCCTAAAATCAGTGTTCTTTATTGGTTATCTCAGCCTGTTGAAGACCTTTTTCCGAGATAGACCGGAGAGAGCCCTCTCCTGCCCCGTAGGGCTAGCTACGAGGCTAAGTGGTTTGATGTTGCCTTGGAGTTTACCTTTTTCAGCCTGAGGTGAAATTTCAAGCGCTAACACATTCCAATGAGGTTGTGGTTGAACATGGGATTGAAATGAATGAGCGGCTAGTTGGGCATGATATTGAGATGTAAAGGACCAAGGAGGATGTGTGGACCAGGAAGGATGAGCAGGGGGGCCCCAAGAAGGTGTGACTTGGCTGGGGTGGTAGTATGCTTGAGATGTCCTTTGCATCCCCTTCTGGTATGGTCTAGGTCCATGCAACCTACTTTGGTTTATGTAATAAATCTATTCAGTGGCTCCTTCAGCCCCTTGGTATAGGGATTTAAGACCGGGAAAGGAAGGGAACTTATCTATAGAATGAGTCTCTTCACAGATTGAACAAACCTCTATAGAGTTCAATGGGCATTCATTCCTAGGATGCCTCCTGGTGCATCTAGGAAAAAAATGGCTAAAGTCCTCTCTGCTTCCTCTTGCTTTATTTTGATATGTAAGGTATTCATTTGCATGGCAAGAGTCTGCAACATCTCACTCTTGAAATCTTCCAGAATGCTTCCAATTTCCCCTTTTATGAATGAAATGGAAGAAGAGGTATTGGTTATGGGTTGACTCCTCTTACCTTTCTTTTTGGCTGCTCTAGAATGGTTTCTAAAAACAGTATTTATGTCCTCGTAGGATAGTTGGTAAATTTCTCCCCTGGCCAGTAGATGAAGGGTATCTAATAGGTCTTCCTAGATTCCCCTGAGTAGGACCAACTTCAGAGACTCAGGGTCAAGTGTACACCTGGCCCTTTTGTAATTGAGCTAGAACCTCTCTTCATAGTTTTCCAGGGACTTATCACTTCCCATGGTCATTCAGAAGATTTCTTCTTTAGTATCTTTTGACCTACAATAGTCTCGATACGTGTAGTTAAAGTCTTGATGTGTTTGAGCCCAAGTTGTGATGCTATTGCCATGTAACCCCAAGAACCAACGCAATGTTGCATCCTTGAGAGTAGAAGGGAACAATTTCAACTTTTTCTTGTCTTCTGCATAGTCATAAGTTCAAAAGATGACGGCGAACTAAAACAAGAAGGTGTTAGGATCTTCTGTAGTTAGACCATGGAAATGAGGTAGGGCTAAAGGGCTTATATATTTCATTTTGGTGTCCCCATTGGTCTCCTGAATGGGAAAGGTACACTCTATTCTTTCTCCATTTCCCCTAGCATCTACGTTTTCAACCATTGGCTCCAATGGAATGTTTTCTACTTCTTTTTCCCCTATAGGTTCTTCAAATATGTCTGGTTGTTCACCTAAGGGTTCTTCTTTGTCACAACCACCGAAGAAGAGAGAAGGTTGATTGTGTGAAACAGTGGGGGTGTTGGGAAATTTTTTTCCTGAGTTATCTCTATTCCTACAAGGCATGAAAGGAATCTTTTTGGTTGGTTTTTGTTTCTTATTCGCCAAACTGATAGTACCTACAGAAACTGAAATTGATTGAACAAGACAAATTGCAACTAGTTGAAATGAACTCGATGAACGGAAATTTGCAGAACTGAAAAGGAAAGAAAGGAAATGTAGAACTGAAAGAAAAGAAATGGCTAGTCTACTTTTGTTGAAATGAAATTTGTAGGAAAGGAAAACAAAGAAATGCAGAACTTGAAAGAAAAGAAATGACTAGTCTACTTTTGTGGAAATTAACTATTAGCAGAATATTGCAATAGGAAATAGAAGAAAGCAATAATCACATAATACTTTGACGCTTCCCCGAAAACGGAACAAAAAAGTGGTGAGCGCAAGTATTGCAGTAAGAATGCTACAACTCCTGTGCTGTCAACTTTACTTTTATCAACCCGGTAGTTCGTAACAAAATTGGAAGTGTCGGTGTTGCATGCACAAGTACTAGTTCTTCCTACAGGTTGTCGCTTGGTCAGCCGATGCAAGATCACTAGGAGCTCAAGCCAACTTCTATAGATTTTGGAAGAAGCTTTATGTGTGATGAAAGGAATGAGAGATTACTCTATGAAAGCTATTCTAATTGCAAAAAGGAGAAAGACTGGAATGTAAAGCAAAACCTAGTAAACCCTGATTAACAAGCTAATACTACTTTTTCCAAAAACACTATGAAAACCATGAAAGCAATGTCATTACCTATTGAAGAAAGAAAACAACATCTAACCATTCTACATCTGGAAGTAAATGAGGAAAAAAGATATTTTTGGATTTTTATGTATTTTTATGTGAATTTGACAAGCATCTAATTTATTGTGTGAGTGTAGCATCGAACAAGTGGTGTTAAAGGGTAGTGTTGGAGCTTGGGAGGATGTAAGATGGTGTGAATGGGTCCTAGGGGGTCTTAGGTGGCCTTCTAGATGCTTTTACCACACTCAGACTTTAAAAGAATGCCTACAGGAAAAATTACAGGAGGACACAGGGCAACTACAGGAGGAAAATAGGGAAACTATAGGAGGCCTAAAGGAGGAGGCCGAGAGAAATTTCCACTATTTTGAGGGTGTGAAAATGGGTGAAAAAGGTGGATGAAGGTTGGAATGAGGTGTTACGGTGCCTAAGGTCTACCATGAACCACCAGGAGAGTGCAAGATGACTAGGTTTGCTCGAGAGAGGAAGAAATTCTATGAAAAAAGCAGGAAACTAAGGCAAAATTGAGGTGAGGCTTGGGAGACCTGTAGAGCATGGATCAGATGGAGGGTGTGATTGTTGATAATCTAGCGTACTATTGGAAGAGATATATTTCAAAGGAACTAATAGCTAACCAAGAAGATCAAGCAAACAATGAAATGAGTGCATTTAGGAAAAATGCAGTTTTGCATTAAAATGATCTAAACTATGACCTATGAAAGGAAATGCTGAGAAATACTACAGGAATGGAAAGCATGAAAGAGGAATATTGCAAGTCAGGAAGTGAACATGATAAATAATATCTGAAGCAAAACAAAACTGGGCTATTAACCTATTAAAGACTTGTAAATACTAGAATTCCTATGAAGGAGGAAAATCTATGTTTTTGGGGCAGCAAGAGGGTCTTTGCCTCAAATCATGGTCCCGGAGGGAGGAAGAGAGGCAAAGGAACTATTTCTAGCCTTTTGAATCTTTTCTAATCACTGCTTTAACCTGCTATAGAAAGCACAAATGAAAGCAAACTACTAAATCATCAAAAGCAACCTATTCTTAACCATGAAAGAAATACATCTAATCAGCAAATTAATCTAGAAAATGAAGTAAAGCATACAAATACAAGTAAATAGAAGCTTGACTTCTTGGATTCAGCCCTAACCCAAGAGCTTCAGCCCTTTGATGTAACTCAGTGCTAGCTCAAAAAGGATTTCATGTTCATTATAAAAAAAATAACAAGTTTACTTGAAACTGTCACAAAATAATAAGCTCGAAATTTGAGCAGAGTTTACATAAGCAAAAATCTGACCCTAGTGAGGCCCTAGGCCTCTCTACTTTTACATTTGAAGCTACCAACAAATTCCTTAAAATCAGGGAGACTTGGTTCCCAAAACTTGAGATAACTATCAATCATCCTCCAGTTGCTCGACTGCATTCTACTGCATGATTTGGCTGCTTGTATTCCGAGTTGAATGAAGGGGAATTCGAGGTGAGGAGTAATAAATGAGGGGGATTCCCTGCTATGAGTCCTCTCCTCTATCTTCTTCAAGTTATTGCTGCCATATGACCATTGGATCCTTGACTTTGACCTCGAAATTCATTAATAATCTACATTAAACACATGTTAGACCACATGGTAGCATAACTAGCTCAACTCACTCTATAAGCATAAATATAATTAGAAAACCATACAAAAGGCTAAGAGAATGGTTGATTTGAATAGGTTAGGAGGTAAAATGAGCCCATGTAATTAACCATTTATGAGGCTCATCACATGTTCACACTTTCTTTCTCTGTTTCAAGCTGTTGCTCTCAACAAAGTAGATACTTCAGTATCTTTGTCGATGGTGGTTGTTGCATATGCTCCTATGAACTGTGACAATCTAGTCAAGTTCTTAGCTAGGCTAACAGGAATTTACCTCCAAACTATATCCATTGGCTCCTCTTCAGGTCAGATTTTGGGTGTTTCTACCCATTTCCTTTTCCTCTGTCTCCTTACTACAACCTTGTGGAGTGGGTTGTCGAACACATCAAGTGGATGGATTTCAGTCAATTTCAAGACGATCTATAATGTGGGCAGAGTAGGGATAATCTCAGTATATTGGGATGTTGTCACATGCTCATCCATAAGCTTAGACTACTCATCCATATATTTGGACTGCTCGTCCATAGACTTGGACTTTGTATTCTCCTAAATATGCAGAGGATTTTGACACTCCTTTGTCTCTTGGGTATCTGTCATTTTTGGAGTGTCTTGCAGTTTTTGATTAAACTGATCCCACACCTACTCCAAGTTGTTTCCTTTGACCTATGAACTTATTTCTTTAGGTGGGGTGCTCATAACCTATTTCTCAACTGACTTCCTACTGGACTCTGTTGTATTATCTGTGTCTTAGGCCTTTCCTGAATCTGGTGTTTTCTCAGTATTTACCTGAGAATCTATGCAAGAACTAGGTCTTTCACTGTTAACAGTGACAGCTGGTGTAGGCTTATCTTCAATCTTCAACAAGTGCATTTGTGTTACTTCGATCCTTTCAGTTCTTAATTCCCGAAATCTTTCAAAATTTTCAGGACTGGGGTTCACTTTAGCCCATTCGATCGCTTGTTCGAAGGACTGGGCCAACTGTAACAAGTCTTCCAAATTGTTATCCTTATGATTGTACGACTTGACCTTTATTGTAGTAGTGATGTTATGTGCTACCTTGTCTGTCTCAAATTTCCTTTTTGGCAATGTATGAAGCCTGACGACTTCCATGTTTACTGATTTCGTAATGGAATGATTAAAATTTGCTAAAGAAAAAGAACTACACTTGACAGGAAAAGGGGGCCATAATAACTTCTTGTTTCTTTGAGGATTTTAGTCAGGCCTTTTCCCACATTCTGGTGGGCGATTTAACTTGCTAACAATTTATCAGAAACATAAAAAGGAAGGACATGTGGGTCAGCTTTCCTACCAAAAACTGTAATGTAGGTGAACCATTATTTAATAAAATATTTTCCGATAGCTAGAAGGTCAGTTGCGGCTTCTTGGGAAAACTTGGGTGATTTCTTATTGAAAATTATTTGATGCAGGGGAAAAATAATATAATGACATATTTTATAGAAATGAGGTATATAATGGGATTCCCATATTTTCTTATGACTGAGACAGATAGGGTAGGGGTCCTATAAGGTCCATTTCCAACCCATGGTCGGAAATGTAGTGCAGAAAAAAATGGCATTCATAATGTAGGCACTGGAATAGAATGGAGGAAGGTTCTCTAGAGAGGAGGTTCTCTTCTACTGATATTCAATAATGATGGTGGTTAGGTTATCAGGTAGGATGGTGTCCCAATTCATGATGTGGGAATTAATGTAGGCATCAATCTAGGAATCCATTCTATGGAAAACTTAGAATTATTGGGCAACCCATATAGTCTACATAACATAGTAGCTGCATAGTTATAGGGGTTTTCCAAAGAGGGTATAGAATACATACCCGATTTGTCAAGTTTGATTTTTTTTGTCCAACACTCTCTAGCCCTGAATCATCTTGAAGGGGTCTAGGTTCTTCTTTGTGAAGCTAGCCACATATGTCTTATCATATATATCCTGAGGATCAGGTATATGGTACATTTTCTTCATGTCCTCTGCTCTGAATTATCCCATGAGTTCCATTCTTGAATTCCTGAATTTCTTATCTTCAATGGTCAGGTTTTCGACCACTCACCTAATCATATCCAGGTATGGGAGTATTTTAGCCCTTGATCCTATCCTATGTATTAAAGAATGGGCAACATCATTGAATTGAAGCCCCGAAGGTCTTGTTGAGTCAGTTGTTTCTCTTGTGAGTATAATCTTGGGATGCTCGTCCTCAAGCCTATTGTATATGACCTCCTAAGTTGTTTCCCCTCCATCAGCATTGCACACTATATCAAAGAATATGGGAGCCATCTCTGTAAACTCGGATTTAGCAATGCTCTACTTTTTCTATTTCTGCATCACCTTCCTCAATGAAATTTCTTTTGTAGCTTGCCTGAAATGGACAAGATATATCAGCGCAGACAATATCGGGCAATTAATATTGTAATATTTTCTGAAATGACTTTGGATCATGAGAAAGGTTTAATGAGACACTCAACATTAACTACTCATAACTTGAAAATTATTAGCTCTCCTTGGGCTACTAATATTTATTAACTTGTCAATTCGTTCGTTTTTGTATTTAAAACACAATTATTTCACATGCTCACCACTCTTATTCACACATCACAATCTTTAAACAGATACAATATAGTGTTGTCTTTTCTATATGATGAAATGCAATTGCAATTGTTGCAATATCAAACTTCGCAAATTGTTAATGGGCATTCTAGTGGCATAGCTTAATTACTTGCGAAGTTTGCGAAGTGTGATTTGCAAAATGACAAGGTTCTTATGACTGGGATATGGCAGTGGGAGGTTTTATCGCGCATCACAAATTTTTAAAGGTGTTTTATGATAGTCACATGGGAAAGCATGATTTATGATGAGGATCTCATCCTTGGGTTGTTTTGCAAAATTTTTCAACGCAATTTCTTAGAGTTAGGTTTTATTATCCCAAGACTAAAAATTTAAAAAGGGTTTCCATTTATATCTTTAACCTTAGCTATTGTTATTTATAAATGGAGGGGTTGTTTCATAGTACAACAATTGGAGATTCACTTGGGGGAACCATCTATCTCTGAGTAGTTTTCTAAAATTTCTAAAACTTTCAAAGTAATTAGAGTTATAGGAATAATAATAACATGATTTATAAAGTAAACAACATTTCTCTAGAATCATCATCACTTACTCAATCTATTTATTCAACTACTTTACTCTTGTAATGATATAAATACTAATGTTTGCATTAGTCAATAATAAGAGTTAAAGTGACATAGTAGGTGTTTTCTATAGATTATTTTTGGTTTTTACTCATTTATCTCAGGTAGAGGCTTTGCTACCAGCAGATCATAGCCTCGTGTTGGGTGCAGGATCCCCCAAGGGTAGTTTTGAGGCTAAAAGTCCATATTTTTGTTAAATTTTGTAATCTAAGTGTAAAAAGACTCCACATTTTGTGGTCACAAAGTGCGTAGGTGTTAAGGAGTCATAGGGTTGTCCGCCCTTATTTTGGAAATGTAATTTTAGCTGTAAAAGATCTACCCATGGTCTACAGACCATGGGATTTTATAAATATAGCTAAGCTCTAAGTAGTTAGAGAATGGAATATGACAAAGAGAGTCATAGCCTTAGAGCAAGAAGTCTAAGTCTTGGGTTGTAGTGTAGGTAGAGGCTCTGCAACTGAGTGCATAGAGGCCTAGGGTACAAGTCCGCAGTTGAGTGCGCGGTCCCCTGCAACTAAGTGTGCAGGGCAGGTCGAGTCTGTAACCATCCGGAATTATCAATAAAGAGAAGTATTCTACAACTTTTGCATTTTTATTTCCTGTTTATGCATCTTGTTATGTTGGGTATGCATTTCACTTATAATGCTTATATGATGCGTGAATGTATGTAAATGTGTTGGTTAAGTGAACCCAAGTAACAACATCTGTTTACATGATGATAACATTAAGTATTTGACAAGATAAGCGAATCTCTTAGGATAATAGAGGAATCTGCACGACATGCTACTATAGCAGTGAGAAAGTACTTGAGCCATAGGTTAAAGCTGTGAAAAGGTCGATAGTTTACTTTCGCGAAGGTATTGAAAGCCAGAATAGAGGGTTTGTCTTACAAGCCCTAGAGCGAGATATTTTGCATGAAGGCAGGAATAGAAGAGATAAAACGATATCACAACCATCTCAAGGGTGTGGAAACTTGGTTCCAACATCCTCCCATACTGCTTCGGGTGAGACTTCGGTACGCACTCCACTAGCTAATGCTAAAAGGGCCAGTAGTCTAGGAATTTGTTTGGCTAATTAATGCTGAACCTGGGTCAGGCCCCCTCAAGCCAACAAATGGTTCTATTGCCGAGACTGGAATCTGCATGTGAGATTTGTGATGTTGTATCACTGGAATCCATCTAAGAAGGAGATCAGAGATTGGTTGGATAGAAAAATCCACGAATTCATGGCACAAGAGAACAAAAACCCACGACTGACAAATGAACAATGGTTAGACCAGTACCTATATATAGAGATCCACGAGATATTTTTCTGCTCTTCCCCTATTGAGCTATACAAGTGGATCACGAAGCTAGTAGATAGCCAAGGAAGGTGGAAACTTGAAGGTCCTATTGTGTGGACCCTAGAGCTAGTGCACAGGTTGGAACCATTAGAGGATAAGATCGCTTGCACTATCGATCATTGGCCCGATTACATCATCGGAGGATTTGTGATTGAATTCATGGTCGACAACTCAATCAGCTATAGTGAAGCAGAGTGATGCTTTTTCGAAGGACCGTGAGGTAAGTACGCAAAATCTTTGAATACTTGGATTAAAATGTTGTTTAGTGAAACATGGGTCATGCAACTATCTTGATGTTTGGGACTATACAAAGTGGAAAAAATTATAGGAATGAAGCAAGTAAGGGTCTAGAGTATAGCCCCTTGATTTCACCTCCATGAAGGGATGAAGAAGTGATAACAAAGGTTTCTCTGCGAAGCGCTATTCAGTTAATAAGATAAGGATTCCTGCAAATACCACCTTTCCCACACCAATTTTGACATCACCGCCATCGCCTCCAACTTCACCCGTACCACCTCCACCTCCACCGCGGTTCAATATGGCAAATACAGTTAAATTTCTTTTGTTCAAGGGCTTGGGAAATGAGGACTCGAACCAATTTTGGTTTGTTGTGAAGGCTATATGGAAACATAAAGCTGTTACAGATGATCATATAAAGAAAGCGACATCATTAGCGCTCTGCAAGATCGCGCGCTTACTTGGTATATTAATTACTCTATCGATAAGCCTAATGTTGGAGTAGAAGACATCCAAGTAGCACTAAATAGGGAATTTAGGAGGCCTAAATTAGAAGTGCAGTCGATTGTGGAATTCAAAGAGATCATGATGCAACCAGGTGAGATGCCTTGGGAACTAGATCAGAGGCTGAAATGTATGATCCACAAAGCCAACATGAACTTGACAGATGGACAACATCACGAGTGGTTTGTGGCTTTGCTACTACCACACTTAAGGAGTGCGTTGTCACAATAGAAGATAAAAACTTAGGAAAATGCCTTGGAGATTTCCATGAGACTACATGAGACTCTGATGCAGGATCCTAATCTAGGAGTCCAACAGATCCATGCGCAAGTGAAGAATCTGTGCCTTGAGATGCAAATCTTGAAGCAGGACAGGACGGTTCAGACAGAGATACGCGAGAAGGTATCGTGCTTTAAATGAAAGAGTCAGGGTCATGACAAAGGCCATTGCCTGGTCTTTGAAAACTACATTGTAGGAGGAGGACCGATGCGTTTAAGGACAAAGGCTCAAGTAGGACCTAGCACGAGGCCTACATTATGGTGCACTATCTGTTAGGTAGCCAGAAAACATGCCACTGATAACTATCACTTGCTACAGAAGTATGTACAAGCACTGCAACAGTTGTTTTGCAACCTTTTTAGGTTGGTAGGACATGATGAGCGTACTTATAGGAGCTACGAATTGATGATGGATAGAACTCCCACCTACAAAGTTCAGGCCGAAACACAGACCCTTGACTAGAATGCAGGGATGGCTTGGATAGTATTTCAGGGGTGCAAACGAGGCTGAGGCCGAGGAGGAACTGGTAGAGGTCGAGGATAGTTGATTTGCTACAATTGCAGGGGACTAGGACACTATGCCTGTGGTTGCACTAATCCAACACGTCCGTCGTGCAAGTATTTCACGCTGTTTGATCATGAAATAGAATATTGTCCTACGCTGTTAGATAAGATATGTCACAAAGGGGCGCTACCACCTCCACCAACTTAGAACCTATGGATGATGAGGTATGAGCCATGCGAGGAAGATCCGAACATAAATATAGTGCTCCAGAGTGGAATCACGACGGGAGATGACAAGGGGAAACAGCCAGAAGACAGTACATGGGTTCACAAAGTCCCAACAAAAGAGGATGAATTCGAATTGGAGTGCACTCGTGAAGCCTTCATGGAAGCTAATAAGAGCTTTGCTAAGTCCTCTACCTCAGGAAGTAAGGATAAGCCTAAGCCAGAGATGGACCCTTCTATGCTCACAACTTTCTTGGAGACTTGTATGAAGTTACTGCGTGACAGTAAGGCTGTGAAAAGGTTACAAGAACTCATCAATAGATGTTCTGGGACCACGCCAGGTGAGTTGCGTGTACTATGGAAAATTGGCAAGCATAAAACGAGGATAGGGCGGGAGATGAGATTGACCGCACAACTAGGAGAGTATGAAATGGATCAAGTCATTTTGGACCTAGGGTCAAATGTGAATTTCCTGCCAAAGAAGACTTGGGAGAGAATGGGGAGACCTGCACTACAATGGTCTTCGATTCAGCTAAGGATGGCGAATCAGTAGAAAATTATTCCCATGGCGCAGCTACAGGGGGTGACCATGGATATTGAGGGAGGGAGCGCGCTGGTGGATCTTGAAGTAATAGAGATTTTGGATGATAGCAATCCTACCCTACACTCCTGGGAATTGACTAGGCTACTGATATGAACGGGGTAATCAATTTGAAGAAGCAAAAGACGATCTTTGAGAAGAAATCACTGCATGTAATAATACCCCTAGATCCTGCTGAAGGATCGTGTTATATGGAACCAGTCTACAATTATGAGAGTGATGATGATCTAGACTGCATCTATAAGATAACAACGTGAGACAACTATTAGGTGAATCTCACCATGGATGGATGGATTACATGCGATCACAAGAGTTCCTGCACTTCGGACTCTGACGAAGAAATAGAATGCTGGAAGAATCAATTACATTAAGTAACTACACTAAATTGCAACATGATGACCTGGTCACTGCTTTGTGTGTCATAAGAGGTAAGAAATCCACCTATTTATGATGGTCTAAATGAGGTAAATATCTTTTTGTATGCATTTGAAAGGGAGGTGCCAGAAAATCAATGCTTTTAGGCCTTAGACTGGGTTCTGCGTACTACTCCCGCAAGATGGTGGGGCATGGACAAGGGAATCTTTGATGATTGGCACGAATGTATGAGGATGATGAGAACACAATTTGGAAAACATAAGATGTGACTGATAGACAAGTATGATGCAAAAAATTATCTGTGCACACATATAGCAAAATGGATGCAACCTTATGGAGAAAAGCCCCAACCTAAGGGGGTGCACCTATTTTGTCATACCCTGAATGTTATCGCAATGAATTGGTATATAAAAACAAAGCTTTGCCATGGGTTAGGTGAATGGGATAACCTACGTGAATGGTTCATGATGACATTTAGTTTAGAGGATGGGTTTGACAGTATTGATGAAGTGCTACAAGAGGTCAAAGCAGCCATATTTAGGATACCACACGATCCTTTCCACTTGATTCAGCCTGAATGGGCTACTCAGTTGAGTCGCGAGGTGGAAGGTTATAATGTAATTGCTGAAGAAGAGGATGAGGATCCATGGAAGATTAACATTCCAAAAACAAAAGGCCACCACAAGGTTCAACGACCGCAGATTGAGAACCCTGATATAACCATGACGGTGAAAACAAAACATGTGAACATTGGTATGGAGGCAGAACCCAAATTTGTGAAGATGGGAGACTACTCGAATGACGCAATGGTGGATAAGGTCACTAAATTACTCCCTGAATATCAGGACTTATTCCCTACCAAGTTTATAGATCTGAAAGGAATAATCGGAGCTCTAGGAATGATGAATATCACATTAAAACCCGACGCGAAGCCAGTTAAGCAGAGGCCTTACCACCTAAATCTGAAATACAAGGAGAAGGTCTGCTTAGAGCTAGAAAAAATGCTATCAGCAGGCATCATTGAGCTTGTGGAAGAGTTCGATTGGGTAAGCCCAATGGTGGTGCAAGAGAAGAAGTAGAAGGATGAGATAAGGATATGCGTGGATCTTAGAAAACTAAATGACACTTGTGTGCATGATCCTTTCCTAACTTCGTTCATGCATGAAGTGTTGGAAAATGTAGGTGGCCAAGAAGCATATTCCTTCACTAATGGGTTCTTTGGGTACCACCAAATCAAGATCAAGTCGAATGATAGGAGCGAGACAACCTTCGCAACTTAGTGGGGTTGTTTTCAATACACTGTAATGTTGTTTGGATTGAGGAATGTGCCTGCAATCTTCTCGCATGTGGCTGTTGCAACATTCAAGGAATTTATTCATAAGTTCCTAGAGGTATATTTTTATGACTGGACTATATTTGGGCTGGTTAAGCGCTATGTAGCGAGCTTGCACTTGATGCTAGATACTTGTAAAAGATACCATATCATGCTTAATCTCAAGAAGTGTCTGTTATGTGTTCCTTTTGGGAACTTGTTGGGGCATGTGGTTTGTAGACAAGGACTGATGGTAGACCCCACGAAGATCACAGTGATACTGAACTTGGAAGTGTCGAGGAGTGTGAAATAGTTGTGCGCTACTTTGGGACATATGGGATAATACATAAAGTTTATCAAAAGCTATGCCCAGATCACCACACTGATGGAAAAATTGTTGAAGAAGGATGTCATGTTCTACTGGAACAATGACTGTAAGAAAAGCTTGAATATATTGAAAGAAAAGATGGTTACCATGCCAACTCCAGTCTTCCCGGACTGGAAGAAAGACTTTCATGTACATGTCGACGTGTCATGTATAGCGTTGGGGGCAGTACTAACACAAGATGGTGGAGAAGGATTGGACCACCCTATCACGTTTGCAAGCCACAGACTATCCAAAGTAGAGAAGAACTATTCTACCACTGAATGCGAGGGGCTAGGTATGTTGTATGCACTCTAGAAGTACCGACATTACTTGCTAGGAGGTTGCTTTAAGATATATATGGATCACTCTGTGCTAAAGTAACTGGTCAATTAGCTTGTATTGGGGGGCGAAATCTATAGATGGCTCTTATTATTCCAAGAGTATGATTTTGAAGTTGTTGTGAAGCTTAGATGATTGAACATGGGACTAGACCATCTGTCGCACATTGAAACAGGGGAGGAACCTACTAACTTGGAAGAAGGATTGCATCTATACAATATGGGGACTGATGATATATTACGACAGTATGTACCTAAGTTTGAATGAAGTAGCATCCTCGCAGATGCTCATCTGTCCACCACAGGAGCACATTATGTAGGGTGAGCAACCGTGCAAAAGATTCTACGTGCTGAGTTGTGCTGGCTAACCCTTCATTAGGATTCAAAAGAATATTGCAAGGCATGTGATGTATGTCAAAGAATAGGTAGACCGTCGCGGAGGGATGAATTACCTTTGAATTGACAAATGATGTTGCAACCTTTTGAGAAGTGGGCAATAGATTTTTTAGGACCCATTCAGCCACAAGGGAAGACATGGGTGAGGTGCATTATCATTGCAACAGAGTATTTGACTCATTGGCAGAAGCACAGTCGGTGAAGGATTTCATAGGCACGATGGCCGCGAAGTTCCTACTTGAGCATGTACTAATAAGATTTTGGATGTCCAAGAATCTTGATGAGTGATTGTGGTACACACTTCCTGAATGAGATGATAAACGCACTGACAGAGGAATTTTAGGTATATCACCATAGGAGGACATCTTGTTACGCACAAGCTAATGGGACAGTGGAAGCATTCAACAAAGATCTTGAAAAAGTTCTGACCAAGGTTTGAAATGCTCAGTGAAGTGATTGGGACCTACACATAACTGCAACATTGTGGGCTTATCAAAAAACATGCAAGAAGTTGATGGGAAAAACCCCTTTTAGGCTTGTCTATGGTGTGGAAGTCGTAATGCCTATGGAACACATCATGCCTAGTTTGCACGTATGATAGATTGCGGAGCCCTAGAAGAGAGGTTTGTGCAGTTGGATGAGCTTGAAGAAGAGAGATTTTTGGCTGGATTTCATCAATCGGTCCAAAAGCAGTGCGAAAAAACATGGCATGATCGACATATTAAGCTGCGCACCTTTAAGGTGAATAACTTGGTGTTTTTGTATGATAGTAGGTTTGATAAATTTCCAAGGAAATTCAAAATGCATTGGTTGGGGCTGTATGTTATTAAGGAGATTACCGATGTTGGCGCAGTCCAGTTGGTTAAGTTGAATGGAGATCCCTTCCCAGGAAAGGTGAATGGCAGTCAATTGAAGCCATACACAGTTGGCCCAACCAACTGACTATGTGACAGAAGGACAGTATCAGCGCTCCAAGCAGCTGAAAGGAGGTGCGAGACTATAAACTACATTGCTTGGGTTGGGGAGTTACATGATTTTAGGACTGCGTGAAGTAGGGATGTGTCACAGGGTTCGCGACAGTGTGAAGGCAGCTGCACTACTTGTGTAAATAGAGCATAGGTCCATCAGAAAGTGAATGTTAAAATCAATATCCATGATTTGATGGTTGGATTGTTGCCAAATGGAGTGGGAAACAAGCATTTAATGTGAAATTTATGGATTAGATTCTTGAAAATATACCATAAATATAGCATTAGTGGGTCGAGTGTGGGGGGAATGGTTGGATTTGAGTTCAAAAAGCCTTATAAATCACAAGTGGCTACCCAATAAAAAACATGTGGCATTTTGAAAATTTAGTTGTTGCGTTATCAGGTGTGTATGGACTGTGTGAATTTTGAGGCTTTGAGAGCAAGTTCACATTTGAGAGATTGCCAAAGGAGATCCAGGATCTCTTGAATATAATGATGTCGACACCCGAGGAAGCCACGCAGGAAATTGAGGTAGTATAAGCTGCCCTATAGAGTGTCGACGTCCCTAAATCACCCAGAACACCGAGACCAAAGAAGGATAAGTAGACTATGCTACTGGTGTGCATCTCACCAAGAAACCCATGGAGGACCAAGCTCACTTTGCAGGAAAAGGGGAAGGCCATTAATTTGGAAGCAGATGAGGAAGAATCTAAAGAAATCCTGGCAGATGATGAGGATTTGGAAATGGAAGTTGAAACCTAGGGTGTGGACCCTATTACTAGGTTACTAGAATATGTCCCTCCGCGCAAGGGCAAAGCCAAGGTGCCAAAGGAAATAGATGAGAGAAAGAGCTCCCTGTAAACTCCATTTCTTCCGGATGACATTGTTTTTGAGCGAATGCATTTAGGGTAGGTTCCTGTACTAATGTTCAAATATTGGAACCTCACAGATCATGAGAAATTCCCACATTTAGCAACTGAGCCCCTGATGCATCGACAGATTGACATGGCTGCTGGAATGATCAAATTAGAGCCACGGACATGGATCAAGGGTGTAGAGAAAGCTAGGCTGATCAACATGCTCTGGATACCACATTACCATCGTGCCAGAGTGACTGTCTTTGTCATCAGCTGCTCTACTTGGTGCATGATGGGTGTTTGTGGATGGAGGATCCCATTCCCATCACAGACCACTTGATCCATTGGATCACATGGTTGCCTTACTAAGGGCAGGATCCAACCAATATATTAGAAGGAAAAGGTGGTGAGTTCGCCCTTGTGGAAGCTATGATGAAGAAATTCAAATTGGAGAAGAAGAAGTAGGGATATGCCATCTCCAACATTAACAAACCTGCAGTCAAGGTAACAATGCAAATATTAGTAGGGAAGGTGATGCAGAAGTGCCATGTGGATGAGGTGCCCAAGCCTGTGATTGCATTAGTAGCCTAATGCATTGAACAAGTCTAGTTCAATTGGGTGAATTATATATGCGGCGAGTTCCTAGCGAACTGTCACGAGGCACAGGAGCAGGGAGCTGCCAGAATATATCCAATTCCCTTTGGTCGCACTAGACCTTCCAGAGGCAGTGAAGTGTGCTTCGCTGTGGGTGACCAAGAATCCACAACGCATAAAATAAAGCAAGATCTTTTGGACCTTGATGGAGACGAGTATCCAGATGGGGATTAATCGCAAGCCGTGGTTCTTTCCCACAGTATACGCTAGTTTGCAGAGCTTTGTAGAGTTCAAAGAAAATTTCCACCATGTCTTTATTAGGGCACGGAAGGACCCCATGAAGACATGGCATAGCTTACCTTATTTAGCAATAGATGATGTTATCTTTGGAGTCCTCGAGTCTTGGTCGTCGGAGTGGCGCACTGCAACAGGATCCATGGTGGAAACGAACAAGTCCTCCACGTAGCATAAGAAGGAAGAAACAAAGCTTCAAATGGCATAGATAGCTGAGAAGCGTAGAAAAGAGGAAGTGGAGGCTAAGACCTAGGCAGTGGACGACGCCGTAAAATTGGTAGAATAGCAAGAGAGAGGAGGAGAAGAGTGCGAAGGACAGAAGTCGCCTTTTCCCAAGGCTAAGACAAAAATAGAGGAGCCAATAGAACAAGGTGGCGCAAACCCATAGATGACGTCCACCCAACTAAAATGTCAGTGACTATAAGAGAAGGTAGTGTTGTGGAGAAAACCAAGGCTTCAAAGACATCCTTCGATCCAATCATCCCCACTAATGGGGATTTGCATGATATTTTAAAAACAGTGAGGGATGTCACTGTGGAGGCCCTCCGACAATTTGAAGAGTAGGAATAATTGGTATTAGGGACTCTCCTAACAAAGCTACAGGAGTTGTAGGCTTAGAATCCATAAGCTGGCATAGTGTCACCCAACTTCGCGATCAACACTTTAGCTACCATGGAGATGTTGCGCACAAGGATGACCAACGTGATAGTGCTACCAGATGGGGAAATTACTATAGAAAATGAGGATGACAGGGTGAAGGTCAATAGCCTGAAAGGGGTGGGATTGAATATGGCCGCGCTCCCTCCAGAGACACTCCACCTCTTGCGGGATGGAGTTACCGTGGAACTTAGAGCCCAGAAGAGTCGCGCTCTACAAGTGATGAGAGAGTAGCACATCAATATTAGGCAGTTGGGCCTACAGTGCAACGAGGTAGTCGAATAGAATAAGAAAATTCTATAGGTAGTGGAGGAAGCCTACTGAATGGTCCTGGAGTTGGACATTCAGGCAGAAGTACTGATTGAGGCACACTTCCGCAAGTTGGCCATAGGGATGCGCAATGCTCAGACAGAGATGGCCAGGATTCAGATGGAGCTGAACCTGTAGATCACAAAATTGCAGTTGCGGGCTCAACCTTCAAAGCCACTGGAAGTCAAGGAATAGCATGCCACTGTTGTTACAATAGAAAAAGTGGCAGTTGACAGTGTAGTAGCAGACTACGCGCAACTTTTTAAAAAATCATTCGAGGTCTTGACCACCCTGTAGGAGGACCCAAATAAAGAGTTCTTGGAGATATAGGTGCATGAGAAACAAAAAATATATGATGAGGCCAAAGGGACTGCGTAGACAGTCACCCTTACATAGAGGTTCACATGGATGCAGGAGGCAAAGGCGATTAAGGAATAGGTGGATGTCGTTCGGCACAAAGAAGCGGTCCTAAAAACACGCCTATAGCCATGGAGAGATGAGGCATATAGGATCACAACTTCCATTGAAGGAAAGCTCGCAACACTACAACCAACTTAGCAAAAGATTGAGGGTGGTAGTTCAACGATAGTCACCGAGTAGAGAGTGGAAGAAGTCAAGCAGGTTGCCACTCAGTGCACTATCGAGGTTGCGGTCATCCAAAAAAAGCTGGGAAGTGTTCACACTAAGATATTTGGTAGAGTGACTTGAGGGTGAGTTGTGATGTTTGTTTTGGGGGCTTGTTGGCCGTGGGATCCCCTAAGGGTAGTTTTGGGGCTAAAAGCCCATTTTTTCGTCAAAGTTTTTAATCCAAGTGTAAAAAGACTCCGCATTTTGTGGTCGTGGAGCACATAGGTGTTAAAGAGTCATAGGGTTGTCCACCCTTATTTTGGAAATATAATGTCAGCTGTAAAATATTTATCCATGGTCTGTAGACCATGGAATTGTATAAATAGAGCTAAGCTCTAAGTAGTTAGAGAATGGAATATGACAAAGAGAGTCATAGCCTTAGAGTAATAAGTCTGAGTCTTGGGTTGCAGCATAGGTAGAGGCTCTGCAGTTGAGTGCGTAGAGACCTAGGGTAGAAGTCCACAACTGAGTGCGTGGACCTCTGCAGGTGAGTGCACACGGTGGGTTGAGTCTGTAACCATCCGAAATTATCAATAAAGAGAATTATTCTACAATTTTCACGTCTTTATTTCCTGTTTATGCATCTTTTTATGTTGGGTATGAATTTCACTTATAAAGCTTATATTATGTGTGAATGTATGTAAATGTGTTGGGTAAGTCAATGCAAGTAAGAACATCTATTTACGCTGAGATAACCTTACGTATTTGACAAGATAAGCAAATCACTTAGCATAATAGACGAATCTGCATGGAACACTGCTATAGCAGTATGAAAGTATATAAGCCATAGGTTAAAGCTCCGTGAAGGTCAATCATGTACTTTCGCGAAGGTATACAAAGCAAGAAAAAATGGTTTGTCTTACAAATATTAGAGCAAGATCTCCTACGTGAAGGCAGGGATAGAAGAGATAAAACGACATCACAACTATCTCAAGGGTGTGAAAACTTGGTTCCAACATCCCCCCATACTGCTTCGGGTGAGACTTCGGTCCGCACTCTGTGGGTTGATGCCGAAAGGGCCAGTAGTGTAGGGATTTGTTTGGCTAATTAACGCTGAACTTGGGTCAGGCCCCCTCAAGCCAACACCTCGACAAGGTTATCTTTCAACCAACAATGATGCATTATCCCATCTGAAGCAATTTTCAAATTTCAAAATGATATTCACTTTCTTTGAATCTCACTTGGATATTGTCCCTTTTTCCTTTATAATATAATCTTTTCTTTTAGGTTTCTTAAAAGACATCATCTAGGCTTGGTAACCTAATAATGACGATGCCATTCACTGGTTGTAACTAAACTGAACAAGCTGGCTCTTGATGAGACCCCTTGTCTTCTAATCAATGAGATCATTGGCTATTACCCTGTTTTGATATGCAGTATTGGTAATATAAGTTTAATTATTTCCCTATGACCATGGTAAACAAGCTCATAATGAGACTTTTTATCTTCTAAGTTTTTTATATTTTAGAATTACACTCTGAAAAAGGAAAATTTTATCAGATGGGGTGAATCATTGGCTGTTTTGAGAATTTTGGATGATAATGATAAAGTTTTAAGATACTGATATGTAGAAAGTCCTTACTAGGTTAAAGATTCTTTTCTTGGCTGACAACAAAACATTCATACTCTAAAAAGATAAGAGTTTGTTCATAGAATAATTTTTTTTTAGCAATATAAAGTTTTTCCAAAAATATCATGTTTGCTTTGGTACTCGAATATCCTAATTATTTATTTTAACTATTTACTTACTTATAGAAGCGAAAATTCAGAGATATTATCAAATATCTTATTTTGAAAAGCCAAAAGTAAATACTACTTCAACTTTACTTTCCGAAGAATTTTAAAGGCGATATTATACAAAATTAGAAGACGCTATCTTCTAAGAAAAGTATTTTTTCAAGATTTTCCCATTAATGGGCAAAGAATCCTTCTACCTAATAAGTCTTGTAAAAGAAACCTTGATTGTAAAATGTTCTCAATAATCTGAAAAGGGCCAAGCCATAGTCTTTGAAATTTGGTATGTTTACCTTTTTCCTCGTGTGCTTTGTCCCATTTCAAAACCAAATCACCTACTTCAAAAGTTTTTTGACTGCCAGAGGTTGTATCAAAAGAGTATTTGACTAATTGTTAATGATGGAAGTGGGTTGCTTTGGCCTTTTCTCGTTCTTCTTCAAGCTCAAGAATTTGAAACTGTCAAGCTTGGAGAGAAGAAGAAGGGTTTTCATCGATGAATTACACTAGGGAAAGAGATGGGATTGCTATGTTTGTGGGAGAATTTTTTCTTTTCCATAAACTAAAGCAAAAGGAGAAGAAACAATAGATGCATTCTATGTAATTTTGTCTGCCCATAGAGCAAATGTCAGTGCTTTGTGCCAATTCCTATGATTTTGGTCAACAATCCTTTTGATAATTATGATGAGGTTTTTGTTCAATGATTATGTTAATCCATTACCTTGTGCATAATAGTTGGCTAAATATTTTAGCTTAAAACCTCGCTTTAGAGAAAATTCTACCATTGCATTTCCAGAAAAGTAAGATGCATTGTGAAACATTAAAGCTAAGGGTAAGCCAAACCTGGTAATTATGTACTGATCAATGAAGTCCATAATGCTTTCTATATTGGCTATCCTTAAGGGGATAGCTTCTACCCATTTTGTAAAATAATCAGTAGCTACAAGGATGAATCTATGCTATTTGGAAGAGTTAGGAACAATCTCACCAATTATTTCTAATCCCCATTGTTCAAATGGTTGTTGGATGTTTATTGGTTGCAAAGGGAATGTTGGCTTCCTTTTCCTTCCAACTATAATTTCACACATTTTACACTTTCTTGCATATTCATGTGCATCCTTAAATATCGTTGGTGAATAGTATCCTACATGCAGGATTTTGCGAGCTGTGTTATTTCCTCCGAAATGTCCTCCAGCTCGCCCGTTGTGTAATTCCTGCATGACCTTCTCAGCTTCACTTTTATCCAAGCATATTAGTAATATTGAATCATAATTATTTCTAAACAATACATCATTGACTAATTCATACTGATTTGATTTCAACCTTAAAGTACACTTTTTTTTTATAATTAATATGCATAGGAGCATATCGATTATTTAAATAACATTTCAAATCAACATATTGTGATTGTGTATGATTGAGGAGTACCTATGATATTTGTACTTCATTACCTTGATCTTCTTCTCGTGATAACTAGGAAGGTTCTGTTAACACTCTACAAAAATATTGGCCTCTAACAATTTTAGCTGGCTGGATTTCTACATCATATTCTTGAAGTGCAGTAACCCAATTGGCTCTTTTCTCCCCTACTTCTCTTTGGATTAATAATTTTCTTACTGTGGGGTAGGGTACTGTTATCTTTGTATGGGATTTAATAAGAAAAAGTATGAAATGTTTCAAGGTTTTAAAAACAACAAATGTTTGTTTCTCGAAAGTTGAATAATTTAACTCGGCACCTTGCAAGGTAGAACTGAAAAAAGAGATGGGTGCGTTGATATTTTCATCATTCAGCTATGAAAGAACTACTTCATATGAAGTATTGGATGAAAAATTATATAATACAAAAGGTTTGATAAAGTTAGGAGGTGTCAGCAAAGGACCATTAATAATGGATTTCTTAATAAACTAAAATGACTCCTTTTCATGTTTGCCCCATTTGAAAACTGCATTTTTCGTATCATTGTTTGAAGCGGCAATACAATCTGTGAAAAATATGGAACAAATATTTTTATAAAATTAATTTGGCCTAGGAACGATTGCATGGTCATTTTATTATGTGGGAGAGGAATCTTTTCGATCTTTTGGACTTTATCGGGATCAATGTAAATCCCTTTCATGGACACTATAAACCCAAGGAGTTTGCGTTCCGGCAAAGCAAAATAAGAATTTTTTGGATTTAAGGAAATTCCATATTTCCTTCATCTTTCAAAAATATGCTTCAGGTCACTTAAATGATTGTTCCTTTCCTTAGAAAATACTGTGATGTCATCTAAGTAAATAACAACTGATTTATTAATTAGACCTTTAAAAGCAATATCCATAGCACGTTGAAATGTAGCACCTGCGATAATGAGTCCAAAAGGCATCTTCTGATAGGTGCATTTTCCCCACTTGGTCCTGAATGTTGTCCTTAATTTGTCATCTGGATGAACAAGAATTTGATTATATCCTAAGAATCCATCTAGAAAAAGCATTAATTCAGAACCTACAACTGATTACAATATCTCTTCAATGGTAGGAAAAGGAAAGTTATCTTTTTGACAAGCTTTATTCAGGTTCCCAAAATCAATAAAAATCCTAATGTCAATGTTATTTTTCCTTACATGCACCATATTCGATACCCACTTAGAGCATCTAACGGGGAAGATTACTTTCGGTTTTAGAAGCTTGTTTAATTCAAATTTGATTTGACTCTTGTTGGGAGCGAGATCCCCCAAAGGAAATTTTCGGGCTAAAAGCCCATGTAAAGTCACTTTTTGTAATATAATTATAAAGACTCTGCATTTTGTGGTCGCGGAGTGCGAAGGTGTTAGGTGTTAAAAAGGGTAGCCCACCCTTATTTTTGGAAAGTAAAGTCAGTTGTAAGAGACCTACCCATGGTCCGCAGACCATGGGATTGTATAAAAAGAGCTAAACTCTAAGTAGTTTAGGCATCGATTAATAGAATGGCAGATCACATAATAGAGTGATAGCTCTAAAGAAGAAGTCTAAGTCATGGGTCGTAGCATAGATATAGGTTCTGCAGCTAAGTGCACAGAGACTTAGGGTAGAAGTCCGCAGTTGAGTGCGCAAACCCCCGTAGCTGTGTGTGCAGGGTGGACAAAGTCTGTAACACTTGGGAGATATTAATAAAAGGAATTATTCTGCAATTTTTGTGTCTTTGTTCTGTTGATGGGTTTCGATATATTATAAATGAATTTCCTTTATTATGCTTATATGATGCTCGAATGAATGCAATTACATTGAATAATTGAACGCAATTACGAATATTTGCTTACGTGGTGATAACTTTAAGTATTTGACAAGATAAGCTCACTTAGGACAATTGAGGAATCTGCATAGAACACTGCCATAGCATCATGAAAATACGTGAGCCACAGGATAGGGCTATGCGAAAGTTGATCATATACTTTCGCGAAGGTATTGAGGACCAAAATAGAGGATTTGTCCTGCAAGCCCTAGAGCAAAACCACCTATGTGAAGGCAGGGACAAAAGAAATCAAATGACATCACAACCATCTCAGGATGCAGAAACTTGGCTCCAACATTCCCCCATACTACTTCAAGTGAGACTTCAGTCCATGCTCAATGGGCTGGTGCCGAAAGAGCCAGTAGTGTAGGGATTTGTTTGGCTAATTAATGTTAAACCTGGGTCAGCCCCCTCAAGCCAACAAATGGTTCCATTGCTGGGACCAAAATCTGCATAAGAGATGTGTGATGTCATATCACTAGAATCCAACTAAGAAGGATATTGGAGACTGGTTGGATAGAAAGATCCACAAATTTGTAGCACAAAAGAACAAAAACCTGTGACTGACAAAGGAACAATGGTTGGAAAAATACCTGTACACAAAGATCCACTAGATCTTTTTCTGCTCCTTCCCTATTAAGCTATACGAGTGGATTGCGAAGCTAGCAGATAGCCAAGGAAGGTGGAAAATTGATGGTCCTATTATGTGGGCCCTAGAACTAGTCTGAAGGTTGGAAGCATCAGAGGATAAGATCACCTGCACTATCTCTCATTGGCTTGATCACATCATAGTAGGATTTGCGACTAAATTCGCAGTCAACACCTTAGTCAGCTATAGTGGGGTGGAGCAGTGCTTTTTCAAGGACCGCGAGGTAAGTACGTAAAATATTTGAATACCTGGATTAAAATTCTATTGTGTGAAAAATGGGTTATGCAGCTACCTTGATGTTCAGGACTATGCAAAGCAGAAAAACGTATAGGAATGAAGAAAAAAAGGGTCCGGAGTATAGTCCCTCGATTTCACCTCCAAGAGGTGACGAAGAAGGGATAGCGAAGATTTCTTCATGAAGTGCTATTCAGTTAATAAGATAAGGATTCCTGTGAATACCACCTCCACCCACACAAGCTCTAACTTCACCACCCTCACCTCCAACTTCACCCATACCACCTCCACCTCCATTGCAGTTCAGTATGGCAAATACAATGAAGTTTCCTTTGTTCAAAGGTTTGGGAAATGAGGACCTAGACCAATTTTGGTTCATTGTGACGGTTGTATGGTAATCTCAAGATGTTATAAATGATCATATAAAGAAGGCAACGCTGGTTAGTGCTCTGCAAGATCACACACTAACCTGTTATATTAAGTACTCTAACACTAACCCAAATGTTGGAGTAGTAGACATCTAGGCAACACTGAATAGGGAATTTAGTAGGCCTAATTATGAGGCACAATCAATTGTGGGATTCAAAGAGATTGCGATGCAACCAGGTAAGATGCCTTGTGAACTACATTAGAGTCTAAAATGTACAATCCGCGAAGTGAACATGAATTTGACAGATGGACAACATCGTGAGTGGTTTGTGGCTTCGCTACTACCACATTTAAGGAGTGCATTGTCGTAGCACAAGATAGCTCAGGCAGAGGTCTTGGAGATTGCCATGAGACTGCATGAAACTCTGATGCAAGGTCCTAATCTAGGAGTTCAGCAGATCCATGCATAGCTGAAGAATCTGTGGCTTGAGATGCAAAGTCTAAAGCAGGACAGGATGGTTCGACCAGGGGTATGTGAGGAGGTATGGTGCTTGAAATGCAAGAGTTAGGGTCATGACAATGACCATTGCCTAGTCATTGCAAACTATATTGTAGGAGGAGGAGTGATGCCTTTAAGGCCATAAGCTCAAGTACGACCTAGCGTTGGGCTTGCATTATGGTGCGCTATCTATCAGGTAGTTGGAAAACATGACACAAATAACTGTTACTTGCTATATAAGTTTGTATAGACACCGCAACAACTATTCTGAAACTTTTGTAGGTCGGTAGGGCACGATGAGCATACTTGTAGGAGCTATGAATTGATGATGGATAGAACTCCCACCTATAGGGTTCAGGTCAAGACGTGGCCCCTTGAACAGAGCATAGGAATGGTGCGGAAGAGAGCGAGGTGGAGGAGGACTTGGTAGAGGTCGAGGATAGTTGATTTGCTACAATTGCGGAGGACTAGGACACTATGCCCATGATTGTACTAATTCGATGCGTCCATCATGAAAGTATTGCACACTGTTTGATCATGAAATGGAAGAATGTCCTATGTTGATAGATAGGATACGAGACAAAGAGGCGCTACCACCTCCACCGATTTAGAAACTGTAGATGATGAGGTCTGAGCCACATGAGGAAGATCCAAACATAAATATAGTGATTAGAAGTGGAATTACAATAGGAGATGACAAGGGGAAACAACCAGAAGACAGTACATGGGTTCACAAAATCTCGATAAAGGAGGATGAGTTCGATTTGGTGCATGCACATGAAAGCTTCATGGAAGCTAAAAAGAGCTTCTCTGAGGCCTCCACCTCAGGAAGTAAGGATAAGCCTGAGCAGAAGATGGAACCCTCTATGCTCACAAATTTCCTAGAAACCTGTATGAAGTTACTGCGTGACAGTATGACTATGAAAGGGTTACAAGAACTCATCAATAGATGCGTTGGAACCATGCTAGGTGAGCCACGCATAGTATGAAATATTGGCAAGCATAAAACAAGGACAGGACAGGAGATGAGACTGACCGCATAGATAAGAGAGTCTGAAATGGATTAGGTCATTTTGGACTTAGTTTCAGATGCGAATGTCCTACCAAGGTAGACTTGGGAGCTAATGGGGAGACCTACACTACAATGGTCTTCGATTCAGCTAAGGATGGCGAATTAGTAGAAGATCATCCCCATGGGGTGGCTATAGGGGGTGACCGTGGATATTGAGGGAGTAAGCACGCTGGGTGATTTTGAGGTAATAGAGATAGTGGATGGTAGAAATCCCTATCTTGTGCTCCTGGGAATTGATCAGGCTACTGATATGAGTAGGGTAATCAATATGAAGAAGTAAAATATGATCTTTGAGAAGAAATAATTGTGCATAATTGTACCCCTCGATCCTACTAGAGGTTCAAGCTATACTGAACCTTTCTATGATTATGAGAGTGATGACGACCTGGAATGCATCTATAAGATAACAGTGCGAGACCAAGATTGGGTGAATCCCACTACAGATGGACAGATTACAAGGGACTGCGAGAGTTCCTGCACTTCAGACTCCGACAAAGAAGTAGAACGCTAAAAGAATTGGTTACATGAAGTAACTATGTTGAATTGCAACATGATGACCTGGTCGCTGCGCTGTGTATCATTAGAGGTAAGAAATATTCCTACTTATGATGGTATGAATGAGGTAGATATATTTTTGGATGCATTTGAAAGGGAGGTATCAGAAAAGTAGCGCTTCAAGGCCTTCGAGTGGGCACTGCATGCCATGCCCACAAGATGGTGGGATGTGCACAAGGGAAGCTTTGATGATTGGCACGAATGTAAGAGGATGATGAGAACATGATTTGGGAAGCCGAAGATGCGATTGAAAGACGAGTATGATGGGCATAATTATCTGTGTGTGCATCTGGATAATGAATGCAGGCGTATGGAGAAAATCCCCAACCTAAGTGGGTGCACCTGTTCTGTCATATCCTAGATGTTATTCCAATGAATTGATATATAGAAATAGAGCTCCACCATGGGATAGGCGAATGGGATATCGTGCATGAAGGATTCATGATGACATTCAATTTTGAGGACAGGTTTCACAGTATTGATGAAGTGCTACAAGAAGTGAAAGCAACAATCTTTAGGATACCTTAGGATCCTTTAGACCTGATTCGACCTGAATGGGCTACTCAGTTGAGTCGTGCACTGGAATGTTATAATGTAACTACTGAAGAAGAGCATGAGGATCTGCGGCAGAATAACATTGCAGAAGTAGAAGGTCACCGCGAGGTTCAAAGACCTCAGATTGACAACCCTGATATAACCATGTCATTGAAAACGAAACAAGTAAAAATTGGTACGAAGGCAGAACCCAAATTTGTGAATATTGGAGACGATTGGGATGATACGATGGTGGATAAGGTCATTGAAATACTCCACAAATACCAGGACTTATTCCCTACCAAGTTTACAGATCTGAAAGGAATAATCGGGGACCTAGGAATGATGAAGATCACATTAAAGCTCGACGCGAAGCTAGTTAAGCAAAGGCCTTACCATCTTAATTAGAAATATAAGGAGAAGGTCCACTTAGAGCTAGATAAGACGCTCACAATAGGCATCATTGAGCCTAGAGAAGAATCTAATTGGGTAAGCCCAATGGTGTTGCAAGAGAAGAAGTAGAAGGATGAGATAAGGATATGCGTGGATCTCATAAAACTGAATGATTCTTGTGTGCATGATCCTTTTTTGACTCCATTCACTAATGAAATGTTGGACAATGTAGGTAGACAGGAAGCATATTCCTTCACTGATGGGTTCTCTAGGTGCCACCAAATCAAAATCGCACTGGAGGATAGGAGAAAGACAACCTTCACAACTGAGTGGGGTTGTTTTCAGTACACTGTAATGCCATTTGGATTGAAGAATGTGCCTGCCATATTTTCATGCATGGTTGTTGCGACATTCAAGGAATTTATTCATAAGTTCCTGGAGGTATATTTGATGACTAGACTATATTTGGGCTAGTTAAGTTCCATGTAGGAAGCTTGTGCCTGATGCTGGATACCTATTGAAGATACCAGATCGTGCTCAATCTCAAGAAGTGTCTGTTTTGTGTTCCATTTGGGAACCTACTGGGGCATATGGTTTTCATACAAGGACTAATGGTAGACCTCGTGAAGATTATGGTGATACTGAACTTAGAAATGCGAAGGAGTGTGAAACAGTTGTGCACTACTGTGGGACATATGGGATATTATAGAAAGTTTATCAAGGGTTACACCGAGATCACCACGCTTATGGAGAAATTATTGAAGAAGGACATCATGTTCTGCTGGAACGATGATTGCAGGAAGAGCTTGGTTATATTGAAAGAATAGATGGTTACCGTGCCGATTCTAGTCTTCCAGGACTGGAAAACAGAGTTTCACATGCATGTTGATGTGTCATGTAAAGCACTGGAAGTAGTACTAACACAGGCTGGTCGAGAAGGATTGGACCATCCTATAACATTCGTAAGCTGTAGATTATCCAAAGCAGAGAAGAACTATTCCACCACTGAGCATGAGGGGCTAGCTATGGTGTATGCGCTCCAGAAATATAGGCATTACTTGCTAGGAGGCCATTTTAAGATGTATACGGATCACTCCGTGCTAAAGTACCTGGTCAATAAGCCTGTGTTGGGGAGGAGAATCTGTATATGGTTCTTATTGTTCTACGAGTACGATTTTGAAGTTATTAAGAAGCCTAGATGATTGAATGTGGGACCAGACCATTTGTCACGAATCAAAATAGGGGAGGAACTTACTAACTTGGAAGAAGGATTGCTTGTTGCACAACTATTTGTAGTGCATGTCACAGATGGTGATTTTGAGGATATAATACACTTCTTAACAACATGAGCTACACTGGAAGGATACGCTGTCTAGCAAAGGAAGGAATTAGTGGTGTGCATGGTCAATTTATCAGCCATTGCTGGGCATCTATAGAAGATGGGGATTGATGAGATATTGCGATGGTATGTACGTGAGTTCAAAAGAAGCAGCATCCTTGTCGAAACTCATGGGGGTAGCGTGGGAGGAAATTATGTAGGGAGAGCAACTGTGGAGAAGATCCTATGCGCACGGTTGTGGTAGCCAACCCTTCATCAGGATTCAAAAGCATATTGGAAGGCCTATGATGTATGTCAAAGAATGGGCAGGCCATCACGGAGGGATGAAATTCCTTTGAATCCGCAAATGACGTTGCAACCCTTCGAGAAGTGGGCGATAGATTTTGTAGGACCTATTCAGCCATAGGGAAAGATAGGAGCAAGGTACATTATCACTGTGATAGAGTGTTTGACTCGTTGGGTAGAAGTGCAGCCAGTGAAGGATTGCACGGACACGACTGCCACAAAGTTCCTATTTGAGCATGTATTGATGCAATTTGGATGTTCGAAGATCTTGCTAAGTGATCATGGTATGCACTTCCTGAATGAGATGATTAGTGCACTAATGGAGGAATTTTAGGTATATCACCACAAGAGCACACCTTATCATGTACAGGCTAACGTGACAGTGGAGGTGTTTAACAAAGTGCTCGAAAATAGGCTGACCAAGGTTTGCAATGCTCAATGAAGTGATTGGGACCTACGCATACCTATAGTACTGTGGGCGTATCGAATGACATGCAAGAAGTTGACTGGACAAACCCCTTTTAGGCTTGTCTATGGTGTGGAAGCAGTAGTGCCTATGGAATACATCATGCCTAGTTTGCGCATAGCAGTGCTCACAGGTATGATGGATTGTGGAGCTCTGTAGGAGAGGCTCGCACAGTTGGATGAGCTCAAAGAAGAAAGATTTTTGGCTGGATTTGAACAGCAGGTCCAAAAGCAACGCGAAAAGGCATGGCATGATCGACACATCAAGCTGCACACATTTAAGTTAAATGACTTGATTTTGTTATATGATAGTAAGTTTGATACATTTCGAGGGAAATTCAAGATGTATTGGTTAGGGCCTTATGTTATTAAGGAGAGTACTGATGGAGGAGCAGTATAGTTGGTCAAATTAAATGGAGAACCCTCCCAAGAAAGGTGAATGGCAGTGGCTTGAAGCCATATACTGGTGGTATGGCCATGTGACTAAATGAAAGTAGCACAGTCTTAGTGCTCTAGGCAGCTGAAAGGAGGCACGAGACTATAAACTACACTGCCTGGGTTGGGGAGATGTGCAATTGGAAGATGGTACGAAGAAAGGACGTGTCACTAGGCTTGCGATAATGTGGAGGGAGCTACACTACCTAGGGTGAAATCATGTAGATCGACCAGAAAGTGACCATTAAATTCACTGTTCATGAAAAGATGACAGAAGTAACGCCAAATGGAGCAGGAGACCGACATTTAAGGTGAAATTTATGGCTTAGATCCATAAAAACTTGTTGCCAATCTGACATTGATGAACCAATTTTGGGGGGAACAGTCGGATTTGAATTCAAATTTCCCTATAAACTACAAGTGGCTATCTAGCGAAAAACACTTGGCATTTTGAGTATTCAGAAGTTGATCTCTCAAGCACATATGAATCATGAGAAATATGAGATTCTGGTAGTTTCTGGGGTACTTGTGACTTTGCCGGTGGACACGTAGGAATTATTGTAGAATATCATGTCAGCGCCCCCAGAAGTTCAATACACAACAAATAGTAGAGGAGTTGGTGCAAGAAATGGAGAAAGAGGCCGAAGTAGCTACCCCAGAAGTGGCCGAAGTATTAGGGAAGGTCCCAAAATCCCTGAGAACATCGAGACTGAAGCCAACCCCAACCAAGGAAACCATGAAAGAAAAGAATGGCAAGTAGCCTGCCATATCGGTGCGCGCATTGCCAAGACGAAACCCACTAAAGCCCATTGCCTAGGAAAAAGGAAAGGCTATAAATCTAGAAGCAGAGGAGGACGATATTGAATACATCCCCATGGATGATGAGGATGTGGGACTGGAAATATAGGAGGTTGAAGCCTAGAGTGAAGACCCTATTACATGGTTGCTAGAGTATGTTCCTCTGCGCAAGCCTAAGTCCAAGGTCCCAGAGGACATTGATGAAAGTAAGACTCCCCTTCAAACCCCTCTACTACCGAATGAAATCGCTTTTGATGGTTTGCATTTTGTAGGGGTGCAGATATTGAAGCTTGAAGTCTGGGACTTGGCAGACCACAAGAAGTTCTCGCACCTAGTGACCGAACAGCTGATGCACCACACCATAGACACGAATATGGGGATTTATGCATTGGAGTTGTGGAAGTGGCTCAGAGGAGTAGAGAAGGTAGGATTACTCAACCTGCTCTGATTTCTGCACTATAACCACACCCCCGTGATAGTTTTGGTCATTAAGCAGCTGTTGTGCTTGGTGCATGATGGGTGTTTGTGGCTAGAGGAGCTAATAGATATCACTAATATGTTGATTCATAGAATAACACAACTGCCTTATACAGGTGAAAATCTAGTTATGGTATTTGGCGGCAAGGGTGGCGAGCAGGTGCTCACAGAATCAATGAAAGAGAAGTTCAACCTGGTAAAGAAGTTGCATGGGTATGCTATCTCCAGCATCTATGACCCCGCTATGAAGGTGGTAACATAGATAATTGCAAGGAAGGTGATGCGGAAGTGATGTGCCAATGAGGTGTCAGTTCCTGTTGTCGCACTCGCATAGGAGTGTGCAGGACGAGTCCAGTTCAATTGGTCCAACTACCTTCGCGGAGAGTTCTTGGTGAACTATAGCGAAGCACAAGAGAAAAGAAAGACCTTCCACTTCACATGGCTCTTGCTATCAATCATGCTGGTAGTGTGGGAGCTACCAGAGGAGAGCCAATTCCCCTTGGTCGTGCCAGACCTTCCTGAAGAAATGAAGTATGCTTCGTTGTGGGAGACCAAGGACGTGGAGCTAGTTTGGGACAGCAAGATCTTCTAGATCTTGATGGAAATGAATATAAGTATGGCTATAAATAGCAAGCACAATTGTCGCCCATGGTATATGCTAACCTACAGAGCTATGCCGAGTTTAAAGCTGATTTCCATCATATATCAATGAGGGCGCAGAAGGACCCTGCACAGAACTGGTACAATTTGTCGTACCTAGTCATAGATGATACCATTGATGCGATGATTGATAAATGGCTGGTGGAGTGGTGCACTACCATGGACTTGGCAGTGGGTGGAAGCAAGTCCACCACAAAGAAGAAGAAGGAAGAGGGCAACCTAAAGATGGCGTAGCTGGTTGAAAGGAGAAAAAGGAGGTCATTGAGAAGGCCCAGGTGGAACAAGGAGGAAAATAGATAGGTGGCATAGAGCAGGGCTCTAACAAAGGTGTGCGATTGCCTTCACCTGAGACTGAAGAGGAGGACATAGAGCAGCATGACATGGACCCTTAGGAGACATCTTCCTGCATTAAGCACCTAAGAGAGCTAGAGAAGGGGGTGTCTAGAAATAAATTGAAGGAAACGAAGACTTCACAGGACCCTATCACATTGATAGAGGGTGACTTATATGACATCAGTGACACAGTGAGAGATGTCACCATGGAGGCCCTACAAAAATTTGAAAAGCAACAGTAGATCATCCTAGGGCCCATCCAAATTGGGCTGTAGGAGTTGCAGACCTGCGCATCGCAACAGGCCCATTTTCAACACCTTGAAGAGAGTTGGACTAAACCTGGCAGCGCTTCTGTGTGAAGAACTCCACCTCTTGTAGGATGGAGTAATTGCAAAGCTAAGGGCCTGTGAGCATAAAGCGCTCCAGGTGATTAGTGAACAAAATAGAAGCAATGAGAAGATGGCCCTATAGAGGAATGTTGCCATCAGAACTAAGGCTGAGGTGACCAAACAGAGCAAGAAGATCATACAGTTCATGGAGGAGGCATCCAGAATGGTCCTAGAGTTGGCCATTCCGAAGGAGGAGCCAATCAAGCTCTGTATCTGCAAATTGGCCACAGGGGTGTGTGACACTCGGATAGAGATGGTGTGGGTTCAGTTGGAGCTGAATATACATATTATAGAGCTCTAGTTGAGGGCCCATCCTTTAACACTACCAAAGGTAAAGGAAAAACATGCGACCGCTATCATAGAAGCAGTCGTGGTGGTGGAGATTGCACTAGCAGACTACACATAGTTGTTCGAACAATCATTCGAGATCCTGACCAGCTTGTAGGAGGACCCAAACATCCAAAGGATGGAGATGGAAGTGCATGAACTCCAACAGTGCTATGATGAAGTTAAGGGCACAACACGAAATGTCACGCTGACATAGAGGTTAGCTAAGCTACAGGAAGAGAAGTAGCTGGAGGAACAGGGGGACGCAAGGCTGTACAAGGAATCAATTCTAAAGGCATGACTAATGCCCTAGCTAGAGGAAGCTTATGCATTCATAAGAAACATTTAAGGTAAGATTGCGACTTTGCAAGTGATGCAACAACAACTTTAGGCTGACAGCGTAGGTGCAGTAACCGAGAAAAAAGTTGAAGATGCAAAGTAGGTAGCAGCTCAATGCATGGCCGAAGTTGTCGTCATCAGGGTCGAGCTCGATGGGATTTGTGTAAAGATCTCCATGCCTACCAAGTGACTTGAGGGCTAGTCACAATTTTTGTGTTGGGGGCTTGTTGGGAGTGAGATCCCCTAAGGGCAGTTTTGGGGCTAAAAGCCCATGTTAAGTCAACTTTTGTAATATAATTGTAAAGATTCCACATTTTGTGGTCGCGGAGCGTGAAGGTGTTAGGTGTCTAAAAGTGTATTCTGCCCTTAATTTTGTAAAGTAAAGTCAGCTGTAAGAGACCTACCCATGGTCCGCAGACCATGGGATTGTATAAAAAGAGCTAAGATCTAAGTAGTTTAGGCATGGACCAATAGAATGGCAGATCATGTAATAGAGTGATAACTCTAAAGAAGAAGTCTAAGTCATGGGTAATAGCTTAGATAGAGGCTCTTCATCTGCGTACGAAGAGGCCTAGTGTAGAAGTCTGCAGTTGAGTGCACGAACCCCTACAGCTGTGTGCGTAGGGTGGACATAGTCTATAACACTTTGGAGATATTAATAAATGGAGTTATTCTATAATTTCTATCTTTGTTCTGTTGATGGGTTTGGATATATTATGTATGAATTTCCTTTATTGTTCTTATATGATGTGCGAATGAATGCAATTACATTGAATAATTGAATGCAATTACGAATCTCTGCTTACACAGTGATAACTTTAAGTATTTGGCAAGATAAGCAAATCACTTAGGATAATTTAAGAATCTGCACAAAATGCTGCCATAGCAGCATCAAAATACCTGAGCCACAGGTTAGGGTTGTGCGAAGGTCGATTATATACTTTCGTGAAGGTATTGAGGACTGGAATATAGGATTTTTCTCGCAAGCCCTAGAGCGAAACCACCTGCATGAAGGCGGGGATAGAAGAAATCAAACGACATCAAAACCATCTCAAGGTGTGGAAACTTGGTTCCAACAACCCCCCATACTACTTTGGGTGAGACTTTAGTCCGCTCTCCATGGGATGATGCTGAAAGGGCCAGTAGTGTAGGGATTTGTTGGCTAATTAATGTTGAACCTGGATCAGGCCCCCTCAAGCTAACAACTCTCAAGGTTTGGGTGAATTTTGCGAGGCTTCTGTAGAACTAGATTTTCATTTGAAGTGATAGGTATGGTATGTTGAATCATAGAGGTATCATAGGTTTTGAGATTTGTGTAGTCCCAGGAAAAGACACCTTTGTATATTTTCAACAACCTAATAAATGATATTCTTTCTTTTGATGGTGGGCCAAGACCAAGGTTGACTTTTTTAGGTTTTTCGGTTGACCCTAAGTTTACTACTTCAAATCTCAAAGTAGAACTTTGAGTTTTGGAGTTAGTAACTTTCTTAAGTCTATCCTTTAGATCATAGAGATATTCCATCTTAACTACAGACTTCGGGATTGGGTTTTGATTCTGATTATTTTTAATTTTGTATGGTGATATTTTCCAGAGATTCCCAGAAAACATAAATACAATAGCTCTAGAAAATATCACCTTACAAAATACAGCTCACAGAACCCTCAAATCTATATTTTTAATTTGTAGATCATGCTCTTGTTCATCCATGATTTGTTGCTCATAGGACCCTTCTGATGTAAGGAAATTTACTATATCCAAACCATTATTGAATACTCTCCAATTTGTTACATTATTGGGAATAGATGGACTAAATATTAACTCTATTGAAAATATGTTTGGACTGAAATCTTCTGAGGGTATAAGCTTGGATGTCACATTAGCAAGTAAGTAAGCACCTGTGTTTTGCAGTCTAGGAACTGAAGAAATGTTAAAAGCAGAGAAGTGAGAAGTCAGATTTTGGGCTAATGTTTGATAATGTTTAAGGTTCCCAGAGACACAATGAATTGTATTTCTTACCCACTTCACAATTATTTCAGAATCACCATAGACTTTCAGATATTTGACATTAAGGCCAATGGCTTTGTACAATCCTTGGATCAATGCTTCATATTCAACGACATTATTGGTGCACTAAAATTCAAGTCTCCAGGCTAAGATGGTTTTCACTCCTTGTTGATTGATCAAAATGCATCATGCACCTGCACTGTCTTTAGATTTGGAACCATCAAAATAGAGAGTCCAGAACAAAGAATTATTTGAAATTTTATCTACTAAATTTACACACTTGGAAGCATATGTTTGTGAAATTTTTTCTATTTGAGACACTACAACATTATTTGGAAAGGGACACCTCTGAGCATTAAAGGATCCCAAAAATGACTCAGCCAAGTAATTTCCAATGATGTTATTGGTGAAGTCAATAGGTTCATTGCTTCTCTCAAGGTCAGTGACTGTATATTTCATGAACGTTTCTCATTCGACCCTAATTTGGTTTGGTTTACCATTATGTGGTAGCCACATGTGAGACCAATTAGTTGCAAAGTAACCATGCAACGTTTCAGACCAATCCCTACTTAGGATCGAACCATAAAATTCAGGCATATCAACCACTAAAATATCAATTATTTGCGAAAATTTTGGATTAGATGAAATCCTAATTGAAATTGATGTTATTTCTCCAAGTACCTCTACTTTTGCCGTGTCTAGTTGAAATATGTGTACCGCAGATTTTTGAGGTGTAATATTCAATTTGGTGCACACAGCTCTTGGCATAATATTTGAAGAGGCTCTTGAATCAACAAGAGAGTTATGAACATTCCTGTTCAAAATTTTTTAAGTGAGCAAAAATGGAGGAATATGAGAAATAGATCTATCATCTATTAGGACTAAATCTAAAGGATCTAATTTGTTGGAAGATGATGGAGGTTTTCCCATATTGTAGGCAGCTTGAGCAACTACAACAGATGGTAGAGGGGATACGGGAACTGCTCTTAATTCTCTTAATAAAACGTTTTGTTGTTGCTTGAGATTTAGTGAATTCATGCAATGAAATGTTTTCTCTAGTATTTTTCATATCCTCGACTATGTTGCATTCCACTATATCTATTACCAATGTTTTGGAAGCATATGGAGGATCTGGAGGAATAGGATTGGTTTGACTAGTCTTAGATTTCTTGCTTACTATTTTCTCCTTTACAGGAACATCAATTTTTTGCTTCTAATTTGTGATAGACATGTCAGAGAGAGTTTTTACTTCTTGTATTCATTGGCATAGCTTGTGCCTCTTCCACATTTGGGAGTATGAAATTCCACATTCCATTTAATCCAACTTTTTCTTCCGTTTCAGATTCCTCTTCAGCTAGTGAGTCTTCTTCTGCTTCTTGATCAGACTTGGCATTTGAAATGGTGTTCGGGGGTTGTGATGCAGAAGAAGGATTCCTTTTAAACAAGCGAAAAGGTTTCTTGGGAGAAGAGGATTCTGCGACTTGCTTCTTGATTTCGACCATTTCATTAGAAATCATCTTTGAATCTTTCTTTGTAGAATCATGCTTTAATGTTACTTTCTTTGACTTCCTCTTGTCTATTTGTGATTTCTTTTCCAAAGCTATAATCCTTATTTTTACATACAAGGCTTTTTTCATGTTTTCTACAAGGGTAGCCTTATTGGATCTATCTACGAAAATTGCAATATTAGAGGGAAGAGACGATATGTACCATTCTATTTGTAGATCTACAATAGGTTTTGAGGCCGCTGGGATTTTATTTAGCAACTTGTTAAATCTAGAGTTGAAGTCTTTGATCCTTTCATCTAAGTTAGCTTTTAAATTAGAAATATCATTGATATAAGGATGCTATGGCCTTATCATCACCAAATTTTGCAAGAAATACTTCTTGAAAAGTATCCCAGTTCCTAATTGAACCAGCTGGAATGGAAAAATACCAAGATCCAAGAGATCCTTGGAAGGTATAAGGGAACAGTCTGATTACAACATCTTTATGTGCAACTCCATTAAGATTCATGGCCAACATAAAGCTATTTAGATGTTCTTTGGCTCAAAGACCATCGTGGGGATTGTACTTGGGTAGCCATTTTCTAGGTTTACTGGGAGTGCATTTGGATTTGCAACTAGGACAACACCAGTTGGAGTCTGAGAAGATGGAAAGGTTGGTCTAGAATAGGTATAGGTGGTGAAGAACTTACTACTGGATTAGTACGACGAGTGGTAGTGCTAATTGAAGGAGTGGATAGTTGAGAAGTTGTGGATTGAGTAGAAGTGAATGGGGAAGTGAATGGATGGAAAGGTGATGTGATCTCATTGGTACCTAATTTAGATATTGGTGAGGTAACTTTCCTACATCGTGGAGGGATGGGGAACTTGGCAGGGGTTACTCCAAGCCTTTCACTTTGTAATCTAGTTAATAAACCAATTTGCTGTAAAAAGGAAGTAACACTTTCATCAGAAACTTCAGGCCTCTGTGGCTTCTCAGCATAAATGGATATCTGTTCCTATTTATGTATGAAAGAATGGACTTCGAGAGACTCAGGAGTGTAATATGGGGAAGTTGGTTGTCTTACTAATTCAGGAGATGAGGGAGATGTTTCTATAACTTCATATTTCTGATCAAGAGATTTTGAATGAGATCTAGAAGGTGTAGAAGTTGTGGAGGGGTTTTGGCTCTTATGAATGTTTTTTGATTGATATTTAGGTTTATATGCCATTCATAGTTAGATGGCCCTCCTTCTAGGGCCAAATGTTGAAGGCCTTAGATTTCTTCTGCCCCAACATGGGGAATAACCACCTGGTTTGGACCTTAAGACAACTCCTTTTCCATTTAAAGTGGTGGCTCCAATTGGGGATAATGGGACTAGTTTACCAGTGCGGGTCCTAAGATGAGAGTGGGTGGTTCATTAGTGATTTAAATATAAGAATGATAACCTAAATGACCTCTTCTATTATGAAAATCTCTAACTAACTTATTCTAATATAAACCTGAGTATTTCTATGTGGTATGTGATCTACAAAGATATCTGCTTAACATGTGATAATAAAGATTAATCACGCATAAAAAAAGATGATTTCTTTGACTGAATAGTTAGTCAAAGAAGTTTATAAAATATATCGCATATATGATGAATTATATATATGAAAATTAACAACTTCAGCTAGGCATCATACAATAGTGCAATTAACGCTTCACAGAAAGAACAAATCTCACATAAAAAAAAAAAATAGAATCAATCATACAAGATAGTAGTATCATATGTGTGAATTTCTACTCATTTAACTAATGACATGGATCAAATCCTTTCTTAAAATCAAATTATCTCCCAAGAACACAATAGTGCATCAACAAAGGAAAGTAGTCTGATATCTAAAAGAAACAATCATGTTCCATAATTTTACAACAACATTCACAAAATTACAAAAGTGCATTCTTTGCAAAACTTTTTGATAAAATTATGGACTCTTCTCTAAATTCATGAGAAGGGTATAAATACTATTCTAACTAATGTGCAAAAATAGATTATACAAAAATTTGAGGAGGTTTCAAACAACCTTCTTCCTAACTAGTCAACTAACTTTAAAGATAAATAGCGGTTTGATGAGCAAAACTAATATGATGATTTTCTGACTACTAGCTTGTCCTTCAAATCACATATATCGGTCATTGATTTGAGTTGAGGAGGTGCCCTAAAATGTGTCCCAAGTTATCCTTCGAAAATTTCATCGGTGAGAGGTGGCAGCATCCGCTGAGTCGAATGAAGTGAGCAATTAAGGGTCATGTTCTGGTTGTGCAGCTTCATGAGGTATCGCCAATATGACTCCTAGTTGGTCTTGGTCAATTTTTTGATTGCTTCCCTTTGAATCTCTGCCTTTTCATGCCAGCTTTTACACAAATCACCTAAATTGGGAATTTCTTGTAGACTTCCTTCCTTTAGCAGGTTGGTGACAAACATAGTCTGGTTCACTGCCTTGATTATATTCTTCGACACCCAAGATACCCTTGCTACTGCTAGCTCAACTTGCTTGATTCTTGTCTCCAAATCTGTGGAAAGAATGTATTTGTGTGTCTCTTTTATTTTAGGCAGATTAGATTTCCTTTCGTCTTCTGTTTCCTACCAATCGATGAACTCTGAGATTCTAGTGTTCAGATCAGTAAACTCGGTTCTTTGGTTGATCACCTTATTTGTTAGCTGGTTGCTAGTGATCAGATAAGTAATAATGTGTGACATCTTTTGGTAGAAGTGCTCTTGTTGTTTCATGAGGAGGGAATTTAGTTCCAACACCTCTTTAACGAACTCCTCAGTAGTAGGAACATCATTATATCTTTCTGTGGCTTGCTATAATTATTGGAGTTTCATGTTTTTAACTAATATATTGGCTTTGTGGATTATTTTCAGGACCTCCATACTCTATTGGAATTGGGAAAGCTACTAAATTTCTTGCATGTTCACACTTGCTTTCTCTGTTTCGAGTTGCTACTCGAGCTGTGAAATCCTCTCCTCCTTTTCTCTCAACAAAGTAGAGACTTCAGTAGCTTTGTCCATGGTTTTCGTTGCATATGCTCCTGTGGACTGTGAGAATATAGTCAAGTTCTTAGCTGGGTTGAAAGGAATGTCCCTCCAAACTATGACCATTGGCTCGCTTCCAAGTGGGAGTTCAGGTGTTTCTACCCTTTTCATTTTCCTCTATCTCCTTACTACAACCTTGTGGAATGGGCTTTAGAACACATCAAGTGGAGGGATTTCGGTCACTTTCAAGATGATCTCTGATGTGGGAAGAGTATGGGTAATCTCAGTATGCTGGGAAGTTGTCGCCTACTCATCCATAGTCTTGGACTGCTCATCTATGGATTTGGACTACTCGTCCATAGACTTGGACTCTGTATTCTCCTAAATATGTATAGGAGTTTGACACTCCATTGTCTCTTGGGTATCTATCATTTTGTGAGTGTCTTTCATTTTCTGATTAAACCGATCTCACTCTTGCTCTAAACTGCTGCCTTTGAACTTTGAAATGATTTCTTTAGGTGGGGTGCTCATAACCTATTTCTCAACTGACTTCTTGTTGGACTTTGTTGTATTATCTGTGTCTTGGGCCTTCCTATATCTGGTGTTTTCTTAGTATTTACCCGAGAATCTATTCGAGAACTAGGTCCTTCACTTCTAACAGTCACACTTGGTGTAGGATTATCTTCGATCTTCAACAAGTGCATTGGGATTACTTCGAGCCTTTCATTTCTCAATTCCTGAAATATTTCAAAAATTTTAGGACTCATGTTCACATTATCCCACTCGATTGCTTGTTCGAAGGACTGAGACGACTATAACAGGTCTTCAAAATCGTTATCCTCATGGTTGTACGACTGAGCTTTACCACAACAATGATGTTATGTGCTACCTTGTCTAGATCAAATTTCCTTTTGGCAATGTATGAAGCCTAAGAGCTTCCATGTTTACTAACTCCTTAATGGCATGATTAAAATTTTCTAAAGCAAAAGAACTGCACTTGATAGGAAAAGAGGGCCCTAATAATTTCCTGTTTTCTTTGAGGATTTTAGTTATGCCTTTTCCCACAGTCTGGTGAGCGATTTCCCTTACTAACAATTTATCAGAAACATACAAAGGAAGGACATGTGGGTTGTCTATGCTACCAAAAACCATAATGTAGGTGAATCATTCTTCAATAAAATATTTTCTGATAGTTAGAAGTTCTGTTGCGGCTTCTTGGGAAAACCTAGGGCCTTTCTTATTGAAAATTATTTGATGCAGGGGAAAAATAACAGAATGAAATATTTTATAGAAATGAGGTATATAATGGGATTCCCATATTTGCTTATGACTGAGATGGATAGGGTGAGGGTCCTATAAGGTCCATTTCCAACCCATGGTCAGAAACGTAGTGCAGAACAGATGGCGTCCATAACATGGGCAATAAAATAGAATAGGGTAAGGTTCTTTGGAGAGGAAGCTCTCTTTTGTCAATATTCAGTAATGATGGTGGCTAGGTTATTAGATAGGATGGTGGCCCAATTCATGATGTGGTAATTAACGCAATTATCAACCAGAGGAATCCATTCTATGGAAAAATTAGAATTATTGGGCAACCCATATAGTCTACATAACATAGTAGCTACATAGTTGTAGGGATTTGCCAAAGAGGCTATAGCATACATACCCAATTTTTCAAATTTGAATTTGTTGTCCAACACTATCTAGCCTTGAATCATCTTGAAGGGGTGTGGGTTCTTCTTTGCGAATATGGACACATATGTATTATCTTATATATCCTGATGATCAGGTATATAGTACATTTGCTTCATGTCCTCTGCTTTGAATGATCCCATGAGTTCCATTCTTGAATTCATGATTGTCAATATTCAATGGTGAGGTTTTGAACCACCCACGTCATCATATCCATGTAGGGGAGGATTTTAGCCCTTGCTTCTATCATATGCAAAAAGAATAGGCAACATTCTTGAATTGAAGCCCAAAAGGTCTTGTTGAGTCAGTTGTTGCTCTCGTGACAGTAATCTTGGGACGCTCATCATCAAGTGTATTGTATATGACCTCCCAAGATGTTGCTCCTCAATCAACATTGCAGATTGTGTCAGAGAATATGGGAGCCATCTCTATAAACTCAGATTCAAAAGTGCTTTGCTTTTTTTGTTTTTGCATCACCTTCCTCAACGACATGTCTTTTGTAGCTTGCCTGAAATGGACAACATATATCAGCGCAAAAAATATCGGGAAATTAATATTGAAAGCTTTTCTGAAATGACTTTGAATCATGAGAAAGGTTTAATGAGATACTCAACATTAACTACCCAAAACTTGAAAAATGATTAGCTCTCCTCGGGCCGCTAAATATTTATTCACCTGTCAATCCGTTCATTTTTGTATTTAAAACACAACGATTTCACATGCTTATCGTTCTTATATGCACATTACAATTTTTAACAGATACAATATAGGGTTTTGTTTTGTATAAGGTGAAATGCGATTGTAATTATCGCAATATCGCATTTTGCAAATCATTAATGGGTGTTCTAGTGGCATATCTTAATTACTTGCAAAGTTTGCGAAGTGCAATTTGCAAAATGACAAGGTGCTTATGACCGGGATATTGCAGCAGAGGTTTGATCATGCATCACAAATTTTTAAAGGTGTTTTATGATAGTCAGATGGGAAAATGTGATTTGCGATTTGCGATGAGGATCTCATCCTTGGGTTGTTTTGAAATATTTTTCAGAGAAATTTCCTAGAGTTAGGTTTTATTATCCTAAGACTAAAAATTTAAAAAGGGTCCCCATTTATATCTCTAACCTTTGTTATTGTTATTTATAAATAGGGGGGTTGTTTCATAGTACAACAAGCCCGAACTGTTAAATTCTAAAAGAGAGGAAGAGGATGAGGAAGAAGAAGAGATGGCTAATGCAAATATTGAATGGATGACCCAGGGACCATTAGCTTTCCCAACTGTTCTACACAAGATCCTGAAGCGAGCAGAGAGAATGAACATCACATTCAACCTTGACAACATGGTGAAGGCAGAAGACCATTTAGATCACTTCTACCTACAAGTGCGGACCCTTGAGTTATGGTACGATAGCGTGACATGTAGATTGTTCCGATGTACCTTGGATGGTCATGCAATTACATGGTATCACAGCCTTCCATTGAAATCTATACAGAACTGGGGTGCATTCAAACGCATCTTCCTTGAGAACTTAGCTAATGACAAGACCCTAGCCATCCTACTCAAAGAGTTGGGAAGCCTCAAGATGGAGGGAAAAGAGAACGTGAAATATTTCAATAAGATGTTTACATGCATACTGAACAAGTTTTCAATGGACACCCAACCTCGTGACTCCATCACTATTGACTACTACATATCCGCACTGCCAACCAGCATTATGCAGTTCGTCAAGCGAGCTGGGAAACCAACACTTATGGAAGACAACGAGCAGTCTGTCACCGTTGAGAGAGACCTACGCACAATTGGAGTCATCAAGGATGAAGAATCAACAAAGGACTCCAAGGATGCAAGCAGAAAGTCCCAAGCAGTGGTGAGCAAGGGTAGAGCGCAACTGATACTGAGACCCTCACTTTCCTTCTCAAGATCTTGACCACTTAAGTTTCCAAACTCAAACAACGTAAAATAGACACATTTTCAAGCATCCATACACCCAAGTAGAGACATGAAAGCAGCTCATCATGCACCGGTTCACTTCTAAAACTGCACAAAAGCCTATGTTCCAGCTCAAATAATGTGCAGATCCTAAGTTATTTTCATTCCATGAAGAACATCACCCCGAGAACTCTTGTTCAGACTGGAAGAGAGTCACAAGTGCTTTCTACAATCATACACTCGATGCTTAAAGAAATATGCAGGAGCAGCAGAAAGACATTGATGATGACAAAGAGGTTGCACCTGATGAGCCATCAAGCTCTGGGCATGTGGTGAACATGTATCAATGGTCGCAAACAGTGTCCAAGATGAATACAGAGAAGTAGCCCCAAAAGAAAACTGACCATTACCATCTTAGGAGTAAAGGGGCTCCCCCTACTCTTGGCGAGATGTAAGAAAATATCAAACTGCTGATAAGGAAGGCCAATCCACCAACCACCCCAAAGAAGAAAACACAAAGCAAGTCCGGGAAAATAGCGGTGGAAAATGGCCATCCATGAGAAGCAAGCTGCAAAACACTCCACTGGACAACATGAACACCCGTTCTACCCCAGACACCTCGGTAAGTCTACCACCTCTAGACTACAACATTTTTTATGACATGAAGAAAACTCGAGCAACATCAATTTGTTCGAATTGGATAAGATCCATAGTTAGTGAGATATCCTATTGCATGCATTGGGATAGACAACAACAAATGAGACAACCTCTACTAGTATGCGAGAAAGCGCACCTCCCAGATCACTTTCCACTGTGCTTAATACACTCTACATGGAAGAAGAAAAATCAGGTTGTCTTCTCTTCCTGCTATCTTTTTAAATTTTCAACTGCAATGTTCACAATTGTTTGGTTGATTCTGGCATGGAAGCTAATTTCATGGTGCTCTCCATTGTGAAAAAGATCAATGCACAATGGAGTGAGACATCCTCTTGAATCATCCAACTTGATCGAACATCGGTACCAGCCATTGGTGAACTATGAGACATGATCATCCATTAATCTCATGATGGATGAGTCCACCAATGCATTAACATAGTGGTTACGGACATACTGGAATCATATGGTCTGCTACTCAGGAGAGATTGGTCCAACAAGCTAGACAAATATTTTTCTATAGACTAGTATCACATGTGGCTTTTGTATGAGGGAAAGTGAAATCAAATTTGGGTAGTATCCGAGAGGTACATGAAACATAATTTCACTACCCTCAATGGTGAGAATGAACCATTGGCCTTCGTTGAACTCATGTTCAACAACTAACTCCTTAAGACAACATTTGGGTGTTATCCTGCATGGCTAGTTCCAACCGCACCAGATGCATAGTTGGGACTCCTTCCTTGCCCAACTGATGGTAACGAAACTTGTACAACACATTGTACCAATAATAGTAGTAGTAGCAACAACAGTAGTAGCAGTAGTACTAGCACATCAAGAGATCCGAGTACAAATGAGTTGTGGACCGTGTACTTTGATGGATGAAAGACACGGGATGACTCAGGAGTTGTGTGTGTCTTGATCGACCTTTACAAAAAGAAGCATCCGGTTTCAATTCACTTGGATTTTGAGTGCATGACCACTGTTGTTGAGTATGAAGCACTCATGTTAGGCTTACGGAAAGCCATTAGGCTCAACATGGTCACACTCAAAGTGGTAGGTCATTGAGAGATAGTGGTGCGACAGGTATGTAACACCATTCACTGTTTATCACCACATCTTAAAAGCTACCATCAAGAGGTATGTCGACTAATCTAAAACTTCCAAGCATTGAATATCATTGTTATACCACATACACATAATGCAGCTACTAATGCACTGGAAAATGCAGCTTCGAGAATGTCACCGATTAGGGATAGATTTACTATTGAAAATTTTTATAAACCATCTATCCGAGACAACATAAATAACTTATGTGTGTTTAATGATGATCTACACATACTACTATTGGGAACGGGTTCCCCAAGGATAGTTTTGGGGCTAAAAGCCCATGTTTTGGGTCAATTTTGTAATAAAGTTGTAAAGTCTCTGCATTTTGTGGTCGTGGAGTGCGAAGGTGCTAAGAGTCATAAAGGGTTGTTTGCCCTTATTTTGTAAAGTGTAAAGTTGGTTATAAAGATCTACTCATGGTCTGCAGACCATGGGATTGTATAAAAAGAGCTAAGTAAGTAAGCTCTAAGTAGTTTTAGTCAAGAGTTGTAGACAAGTTCTGGAGTCTTGGTAGAGAAGTCTAAATGTTTGGGTCTTAGTGTAGGTAGAGGCTTTACAACTAAGTGCGCAGAGGCCTAGGGTGGAAGTCCATAGCTAAGTGTGTGGACCCCTACAGCTGTGCACACAGGGCGGATAGAGTCTGTATCAAACTGAAGATATCAATAAAGAGAAGTATTCTGCAAATTCTATGTATTTATTTCCTGTTAATGCATCTGGTTATATAACATTTTGGGTCTAATTTTCAATTTTTATGTCTTGCATGAATATATGTGATTATATTGGTTAGTTTAACGTAAGTAAGAATACTAGTTTACGTGGTGCTAACTGGAATTGTTTAGTAATATAAGTAAAACACTTAAAATACTTTGGGAACCTATATAATATTTTGTCTTAGGAGCACAAAATTACTTGGATCACAAGTTAAGGCTATGCGAAGGTCAATCGTACACCTTCGCAGAGGTACCGAAGGGTGGAATAAAGGGGTAGACTTACAGAGCCCTAAAGCTAGTGACTTGCACGAAAGTAGGAATAGAGGGTATAAACTGACATCACGACCATCTCAGGGTGTTGAAACTTGGTTCCAACATCCCCCCATACTACATCAGGTGAGACTTCGATTTGCGATGATGCCGAAAGGGTTAGTAGTGTAGAGATTTGTTTGGCTAACTAACACTAAACTTGGTCAAGGCCTCATGAAGCCAACAAATGGTTTTGTTGTCAGGACTGGAATATACATGAGAGATGTGTGATGTTGTATCACTGGAATCCAACTATGAAAGAGATCAAAGATTGGTTGGATAGGAAGATCCATGAATTCGCGGCATAGGAGAACAAAAATCCATGACTGACAAAGGAACAGTGGCTGGACAGATACCTATATATAGAGTTCCACGAGACCTTTTTCTCTCCCTTTCCTGTTGAGTTATATGAGTGGATCGCGAAGCTAGTGGGTAGCGAAGGAAGGTGAACACTTGATGGTCCTATTGTCTAGACCCTGGAGTTAGTACAGAGGCTAGAATCCTCTGGGGATAAGATCGCCCGCTCTATTAATCATTGGCCCGATCGCATCATAGGAGGAATTGTGACTGAATTCATGTTCAATACCTCAGTTAGTGATAGTGAGGTGGAGCGACACTTTTTCAAAGGTCTGCGAGGTAAGTACTTGAAGCCTTTAAATACCTAGATTAAGATGTTATTGTGCAAAAATCAAGTTATGCAGCTACCTTGATGTTCAAAGCTACGCGAAGTGGAAAGGCTTACAGAAACGAAGGAAGAAATGGTCCTGAATATAGCCCACTGATTTCACCTCCATCGGGTGACGAAGAGGGAGTAGCACAGGTTCTCCACGAAGTGAAGTTCAATTAATAAAATAGGGATTCCCATGACTGCCACCTCCACCGAAGTTCATCATGGAAAATTCAGTGAAGCTTCCTTTGTTTAAGGGCTTGGGAAATGAGGACCTAGACTAGTCTTGGTTCATTGTGAAAACTAGATCGGAAGCTCAGGGTGTCACAGATGACCAAACGAAGAAGGCAACATTGGTTAGTGCTTTGCAGGATAACTTGGTGGATCAATTACTCTAATGATAACCCAAATGCTAGGTTGGGATACATCCAAACCACGCTGAATAAAGAATTTAGTAGGCCTAAATCTGAGGCACAGTCGATTTTGGGGTTTAAGGAAATCACGATGAAACTAGGTGAGACACCTTGGGAATTGGATCAAAGGTTGAAGTGTAAAATCCATGAAGCCAATATGAACTTAACAGATGGACAACACCTCGAGTGGTTCATGGCTTTGATCCTACCACACCTAAGGGTTACACTGTGTTATAGCTCCAAATATCACTATTATGGTTTGTGATGCTGCACTTATGGCCTAGAGCAACCCCTCCTTCCAGACCTGATCCAAAATCTAAAAACCAGTGTTTTATTCCCTGTACGCGACATTGTCTTGAGTTAAACGCGTGTATACGCGGGTTCATATATACTCAACCTGCCTATATATATTAAAACACTTAAAAAAATATAAACTCCTTATTTTCGGGTGGAGATCGCGGGTTTTACCTGCTGATCACCTATTAGTGCCTGTGGCCTCAACTGTTCCCAATCAATTCCTAACTAAAAAACTACTTTGGAATTGGTATAAAAAGACATCAAAGAGAAGGCCTAAGGGAGGAGGGAGGAGAGAAGAGAGAGATAGGTTATTATACTGAGATTTTCCCCCTGATCAGGTCTGAAGACCCTTGTGCCTTCTACACTTCCCCCATTTGTACAGGAAACCCTTGTTTCCTTGTGATTTGATGTTCATCCCTTAGTCATGACATCTTGGAGTGAGTATTGGAAGGTGACCTACTAGAGGCTTGAGGTAGGACGGATCCAGGAGGAGGCTGAGCTTTGAGCCTGTAGAAGTGGTTCAGGTGATATTGCTCTTTTTTGTACTATTCTATTTGTCTAATAAAGAAACACATCCTGTTCCCGATACGCTTCTTTCTTTATGTTAATGATATTCATATTTGAGTTTCATGTATGAATGGATGTCTAAAAGCTTATAACTAACTCCTTTCTTACATAACATAAAGATGATTTTTATGTAAATCTTTGTCCATATACTGCTGCATTCCTTGGAATTGTTGTTTTTGCAGGGCAAAGGAGCAGAAGGGACATGAAGAAGGGTTTGCACCCTTGAGGAACTACCCAAACGTAGGACCTAAGGTATGTCCTTCTCACATTAGAAATAGCTTTTTCTAGCATAATGGCTGTGTGTGTGCATGTTTCTTGATTTAGACAACTTTCAGTCTGCTAGGGTTCCACCCAAGAGCCTTAGGGGATAAAATCCCGCAACAAAACTGGCGACTCCGCAGGGGATCAACATTCTTGTTGTTCCTAGTTGGGCGTTTTTCAAGCCTATCAGGGCTCAGTAGCTTGCCAGCTTATTGTTATTGTTTGGTCTGTTTCTGACTTCTGAGTTTTACCAGTTTCTTGAGTTTCTTTTTTATTTTTCTTGAAAGACCATATACACGCTGTTTTTCTTAGTTACAGAAGCGTATAAACGCTTGTTGTCTGAAGTAAACCCGCGTATACGCAGGTTTCCTTAGACACAGTCGCGTATACATGCATTCTGCACTGAATGCAGTCGCGTATACTTGGAAATTTTCAGGATTTATAAACCTTTTTGTCTCTGGAATGTGTCTGGTGTTTTCAGTCAGTTTAAACAGTCATCTTTGTCAGTGTCAATTTTCTATTTTACAGCAAGCATCCTTACTCCGACTTCTCTCTAATTATAAGGAGTCTTGGTCTTGTTTCGTGTGTGCAAGTGTCATCATTTTTTTTTGGTTTAAACACACAAGATTTCCTTATTGGAATCTTGGCTGCCCTGAGGATCAGAGCAGAGAAGATTGTTATTAATCTTTGTGTTTAACTTTGTTTCTTGGTGACTTTTTTGTTTGCTTAACAAAATCGATTTTTATGACCAATTACTTCTTTGTTTCATCAAAGTTGTCATTTTGATACTTTCTTGGAACCGTCTTTTTGATCTTTTTTGGTCTTTGTTACCAAAGCTTTCCTTGCTACCTTCCATTGTCGAAAGCCTTTTTGAGCACATTTGTTTTTTGTTGAGTTTTAATTCTTTGTTGGACATAAACTTGGAAAAAGTGTTTCTTGCTTGTTTCAATTGTGAAGTGTTGGTTTTTGTTGAAAGCATTTTCAAAAAGACCCTTTTGTTTCTACTTTCAAGTGAACTTTTTGAAAAGTCTTAGTTTTTTCTTTCTTGAACTTGCTTTTCATTTTGTTTCCTTTTGTTGAATGAAAGTGTTTTTGTTATCTTGAGTTTTGCTTTTAGTATTTAGACGAATTGTACCATCTTTGATTCCATCTAAATAATGTAAGTGGCAAAAGAAATTTTGATAAACAAAGCAACTTTCATTTCTTGTTTTGTTTTCGATTCTTGCATCTTCACTAAACTTTGCATTAGGTTGCATAGTTAAAGCATTAGCAATTCTTTTGGTTTTTGCGTGTGTGAAGTGTGTTACAAGAAAAGAAAAGAAAACTTTTTGCTTTCTAAGTGTTTCCTACAACCCATGTAGAGTACTCTTTTCATCGAAAGAAAATGATTGCATTCATGTAGTTACTTTTTCTTTGATTTTTGGTTGAGTCATACACACATCATCAAGTTTCACTTTCATCATCCCTTGATTTAAAGAACAGCCCTTAAAATCAAGCGCTAATTAAAATCAACTAGAACTTTTTCTTTTAAGTTAAATACACAAAGAAGTTTTAGGATTAGGGCCTTGGATTAGGCGAGTGGAGAGTTAACTCTCCAAGGCCATTTAAACTGTCAAACATAGGAGTCTGAATAGAGAGTGCAAATCCAATAGTGTGAGGAAGACCAGGAAAGCTCCGGATCTGGGAGTTAAGCACGAGGGTTTTTGAAGATAGGGAAGAGAGATACCCCCTCTCCTACTTGTCCGATCTTACCTTATGACTGTACCACCTGGCTTCTACAGCGAGTTGGTATCCTTAGTTGCCACTCCTAGGGAACTACATAGGTGGCCATGGAGGGGAATCCCATGGCACCTGAGGTCGATGTTGTATCACTTTCAACGGTACTACTGGAGGGCACCCTTGCGAAGCTTGGGGGCTTGCACCGGCGCAGGCTGTTGTTAGGGGGTCACCGTAACTTCCTCTATTACCTTCGCTGATAGGACTGGGCCGTCATTATCCTAGACTATCTTCGGAAGGCCCCTTACTCCACTTTCTTGTATTTTGGTGTCCGGTCCTCATCACCCGAAGCGGAAATACTTGGAAGTTGTTTGACTGGCTGACTTCTTTTAGGGACTTTTATAGTGAGTGCTCTTTGCTCCTTGTATATAGTTGGCTTTAGGTATTTTTGTCCAGTCACGTTTGGACTTTGTGTTCTAAGTGACTGGCTTACCACTCTGCCGATCTTGAAAGACTTTTGTTCGTTATTACGGAAGTTGTGGAGTTGCCTCCTCAAGGGAAAAAGGTCTTGATCGTGTGCTTATCTTCCTTGAAAAGTCATTTCTACATTCCCGTAAGGGAAGGGTCTGAGAATCAGTTAGATATGGCCAATATTCCTATGGAAACCAACCAAGGTACCCTTCCAAAAGGGGATCCTTATGCTTTTCCTTTCTTTGGAAACGTTGGTATTCCCTTGATGGCCACTTTGAACATTCCTGGGTTGAATGTTGGACTGCCCGTTTGGCTGTGGTCCACTCTGAATATTCCGAATGCTCTTGAAGCCTCTAAGTTGAATGCTTTATTTCAATGGCATCACTTGGGTGCTAATTGTTCATCTTCTTTCAAAGAGAAATCTGGGATTCCTTCGTCTCCTCCTTCTTGTAACAAGAAATCTAAAAAAAGGAGAAAAAGGAAGTCAAAGAAGAAGAATAATTCTATCCCTTCATCTTCAACCTCTGCTAGTCATGTTGGAGATGGACCTCCAGCCACTGCTAGTCATGCTGGGGGCATAAGTCTAGTCACTGCAAGTCACACTAGCACTTCATCCTCAACCTCTGCCAGTCATGTTGGAGATGAGTCTTCAACCACTGCAAGTCTTGTTGGGGGCACAAGTCTAGTCACTGTGAGTCAAACTAGCAAAGAGTCACCGACCTCTGCAAGTCATGTTCAGGACTCTCTGAAAACCACTGCTAGTGATGTTAGCGGAATGGAGGTTGATAAGAAACCTGGACGCAGAAGTTTTAAACCTAAGTTCCCTTGTAAGATATGCAAGGGAGGCCATCTTACTCATTTATGCCCTGCTATTCCAGAGGTTCAAAGGGTATGGCCCAAGTCTGAAAGTTATTCTACTCCTACATCTGATATGGTTTCTCGTCAATCCAATCAACCATTGGTTGATCATGTGGTTGAGCCAGTGCAATCGCTGGCCGATTACACTCCTCTTTTGGGGGGTGAAGCGCCTAACAAAAGAGTCTGCTTAATTTCTAGTACAGAGTCTTCTAGTATAGGGGGCATTCCGTTCCTTCGAATGTTCCCCCAATTCTAAGAGTGTTTCATTTGATTGGATAATCTTGTCGACCTCATCTCCTTCCGCTGAACCTTTCCAATACAAGTCAGTGTATTCCACAAAATGTCTATCGATGTAATGGTGGATGAAGGATCCCTGCAGTATTAATATCCTCTTGACTTGGAAGCTTGGGTTCCCAAAGTTGTTGACAGCTCAGAGTCAGTTGTTAGCCTATGATAGAAGACCTGGTGAATCTATGGGTATTCTTCCTCAATTGCTTATCACTTTAGGTGGGAAGACTGTCTTAATCGATATGATGGTGGTTGATAGCCCTTTAGACTTTAATATGCTACTTGGGCGTGATTATGTCTATGCCATGAATGCTATGGTGTCTTCACTCTTTAGAGTAATGTGCTTTCCTCATAACGGGAATATTGTCACTATTGATCAGCTTGCATCTGATAATCACCACATTAATTCGACTTTACTACAGAATGCCCCTTGGTTTGTTCCAAGTGTTCGAGTAGACTCTACCCCGCCACGGGTCAATTATGTGGCATTGAATCCTCAATGTTCAAATGCTTCTGAGAAGGATCCTTTGACCTATTATTCTCCTTCTTGGGACTTGGTCCCCGCAATTGACTGAGAGAGTCTTCAGTCGCTGCAAGTCTTGTTGGGGGCACAAGTCTAGTCACTGCGAGTCATACTAGCAAAGAGTCACCGACCTCTGCAAGTCATGTTCAGGACTCTCCGCAAACCACTGCTAGTCATGTTAGCGGAATGGAGGTTGATAAGAAACCTGGACGCAGAAGTTTTAAACCTAAGCTCCCTTGTAAGATATGTAAGGGAGACCATCTTACTCATTTATGCCCTGCTATTCCAGAGGTTCAAAGGGTATGGTCCGAGTCTGAAAGTTCTTCTACTCCCACATCTGATATGGTTTCTCGTCAATCCAATCAACCATTGGTTGACCATGTGGCTGAGCCGGTGCAATCGCTGGCCGATTACACTCCTCTTTTGGGGGGTGAAGCGCCTAACAAAAGTGTCTGCTTAATTTCTAGTACAGAGTCTTCTAGTATAGGGGGCATTCCGGTTTCTTCGAATGTTCCCCCTCCAAGTTGTAAGAGTGTTTCCTTTGATTGGGATAGTCTTGTCAAGCCTCGTCTTCCTTCCGTTGCACCTTTCCAAATAAAGGTCAGAGTTAATTCCACAAATGTCTATCGATGTATGGTGGATGAAGGATCCTCTACAAGTATTATATCCTCTTTGACTTGGAAAGCTTTGGGTTCCCAAAGTTGTTGACAGCTCAGAGTCAGTTGTTAGCCTATGATAGAAGACCTGGTGAATCTATGGGTGTTCTTCCTCAATTGCCTATCACTTTAGGTGGGAAGACTGTCTTAATCGATATGATGGTGGTTGATAACCCTTTGGACTTTAATATGCTACTTGGGCGTGATTATGTCTATGCTATGAATGTTGTGGTGTCTTCACTCTTCCGAGTAATGTGCTTTCCTCATAACGAGAATATTGTTACTATTGATCAGCTTGCATCTGATAATCACCACCCTAATTCGACTTTACTACAGAGTACCCCTTGGTTTGTTCCAATTGTTTAAATAGACTCTACCCCGCCACGGGTCAATTATGTGGCATTGAATCCTCAATGTTCAATCGCTTCGGAGAAGGATCCTTTGACTTATTATCCTCCTTCTTGGGGCTTAGTCCCGACAATTGACCGAGAGATTCTTTCTATAGGGACATGGGACCCTTTAATTCCCTCTTTTGATCCTTATAGTTCTCATGATTTCTCAAAACTTGTTTTGCCTTCACAGGAGGAACTATTTGAAGCCATGAGTTATGACTACCAAAGGAGTCCTTGGCCTGAGCCCTACAAGGGGTTTGTTCAGCAGAACTATTATGCGTAAGCAGCAAGGCTGTGTGGTTCCCTGTACCATATTGTATATATAAGGTACGCACTTTCAAGTTTTGTATTCCATAACACAAGATTTTATATGAAGTTTATATGTGGGATGTATTAACTTCGTGTCTAGTGTTCCTATTTATGTATATAAAACTTGGAAGATTTCTCCTTTGGAAGTTTATGGTTGGTCCGTTCTGACAGGTATTGGTTCTCGAAACTGGCATATAGGTTAGGTTTTTCCACCTGCATTGTGCACTTATCAGTTTCCTTTTCCATTTTTTGGCCTTAGGATCGACCCCACCAAATTATGGTGCGGAACCTTCTCATTGCTTAGAAGCATCATGACTTGTGTGGTAGAGCCTACCTTATCATGGGTCCCCTAGTTAGTACCTTGTTGTCACTTGGCACTCATGCTGATTTTTTGTCCTTAGGCTCAGGAGTCCTCTGTAGTCCTGCTATGACTTATACGTTGAAGACTCATTCCTCTTAGCTTCTTCGCTTTGTTCTGGCCTTATACCCTAGAGGCTCCATTGTGTTGAGTTTTACTGCTGCATTGCATATTGACCATTTGCACCTTTTGGCCTAGAGACGGCTTCACTTGGACTCGTGTTTAAGCCAACTTTTGACCATGACGACTGCAAAAAGAAACCTTGCCTACCTTTGACTTCTGTAACTTGACACACCTTCACCCATGGAAAGAACATACCTTTGAGTGTCACTGACCAGTTTTCGCCTCCCTGCATTGAGCATAGGAATGTTCCCCTCCCAGGAACTAGATCATCTGTTTCATCGACACTCGTTGTTTCCACTATACCATAGCATCCTTTTATTCTTTCTCGAGCTTGACAGAAAAAGACAAAAAAATTAAATATTTCAAAAAGAGTGGGAACGGGATAGTATTTCCATCTATTATTGGTAGCTAGAGTCAGTCGTGTCGCCCTTGAACAAAGCACTCAAAACAAAGTCTCCTCCGCTTGGGTGGGATTTAGTTTGACTTAGGTACGCCTTACCCTTTGTTATTGAGTCAGTTCTCCCCCAATTGGTTATCTCTTCCAATCATATGGAGGGTTCGTTCGTGCCTCCTGCATGACGAACTTATACATATTCATCATATGCTGCCATAGTCACATTGATTCGTGCTTTTGTTCAAGGGAAGTTAGCCTGAGTCGGCCTCTCCGCAGTGTCTCTTGACTCATTTTTTAGTCGGCCATCCCGGTTGTCAATGTCATGTCTATCATCACATCAGTTATATTGGTCCTTCACTCGTGCCGGTTTGAGAAGGTCCTGTCATGAGGAAAGAGTTAATCTTGCAGACAAAACCAACCTCCCTAGAAGCCTAAGACTTTCTAGTGACAAACAAGACAATTAAGAGCAATCCTTCTCTAAACATGCATTTACCATACAAGAAATCAAGTGTTTAGATCCTATCTGTAGTCCAACGCTGTTGTAGTATAGTCTAGCCTCGTCGATCCAGATGAGCTCCTCCTTCACTTCGAAAACCTGCATTCACTAACAATCAAACGATTACATAGCACCTGAATATCCCATAAAATAAAACATATTCAACATATAGACCAAGGAGTATATGAAACAACTCATTAATAACAAATTGTTGAGAAGAATGGACTTATTTGTATTAATAGGAAACAAAAGAAACCATTACAACCTGGGCCTTGGTGTTGTGCAAGTTCCTCCCAGGGTCCAGCAAGAGTTTTCCTTTACTTTGATAAGCTCACCCACTTCCAAATGAAACAAGAAAGGATGGGAATCTCTCCTCACAAGCTTCTACAAGGAAGTCCTAATTCCAG